>VUQR01035032.1:32257-47296 GCA_015108515.1 Hemichromis elongatus | reverse complement strand
ATGTTGTAACACTATACAGATGTCTGTCATTTTCAAAAAGAAACCAGTGAAATGTTATCTATCTATCTATCTATCTATCTATCTATCTATCTATCTATCTATCTATCTATCTATCTATCTATCTATCTATCTATCTATCTATCTATCTATCTAGCCATTTAGCTCTCCGTACTACCGTACTGCCATTATGTGTTAAAAACAAACACAGCAGCAACAGTATGTTATTGTTGCTGTTGGGTTAGTTTTTTCTCTGTCTATCAGAAAAATTGCATAAAGATTACCAAGCTGAATTTCATGAAACTCAATAAGAGCTGGGACAGAGGCAAACGAAGAACCCATTAAATCTTGGTGGAGTTTTTTTTTTCCCAACTCTAAAGCAGTGTTGGCCTTGGCCTTGCCTTTGGCCTTCGTGGAGGATGCACTCTCAGAGTGCCCTTCTGCTTTGTAAATGTTACAGTTTTAATCCAGTTAAAGCCCAAAGAAAATAATGCATACTGAAACTCTAAGCACTTTCAACAACAGTAGTCAGGCATGTGCTAACACTGTATACACCTCAGCTTATGTGATCTGCAGACTGAATAATTTACTGTGTTTTATACTGGACTCCTCTCCTCTCAGAAATTGTCAGTTAGCCTGTGATGCAATAGCATTTAAAGTCTGACAGAACTTGATGGATGTTATCTTTAATTGAGACTTTATCTGTCACCTTGTTGGCTCAACAGAATGTCCCAGAAATGACAACCGCTTTGACATCAATTGGCCTGCTCAAATCTCTGAAAACTTCTTAAAAGGACATTTTATTTAATGACTGTAGCTAAGTTACCCTTCAATGTGATGTTAGGGTTTTCTATCACTGTGAGTCAAGATGTGTGTCTGTAGAGACCATGAGGTGTTCTTTTATAAATCCATCTTTGGACAGCTGTCCTTCTTACTTCAGAAGATCAATATGTTGAGCTTAACAGAACTCAGCTGTCAATAAATCAAATGTTCAAAAGTAAAAATACATTTATTAGAGCTGGGATGATTGCTATTCTATTGTATTGTAGTCAATCGATAATGATATTAATACAAATTGATAATAATGGATCATTTTATTTTGTTTGTAGGTTGTGTGATATTTTTTTTAATGAACCTGAAAAAGACTGGGTTTATTTATCAGCTTTGCATGGTTTATGTGTTATATTCAACCCTATAAAGCAAATAAACATATGATTTCATGGAACAAGCAATGGATATTTAAAACATACTGAGTCGTGAAACATCAGTGTGTGCTGGAGTTTCATATTGGAGGCTCTAACTTTTTACTTTCTTTTCCGGGAGTGATATTTTTTATGTCTCCCATTCTGCCCATTATTTTGAACCACTGGTATTTTGCTCTTCAGTGAAATACTACAGGCCATGCAGTCAGGCAGTGTGCATTAATTTGTAAATGTGACACAGAGGTTAAGACAAGACAGGTTATGTCTTTTTGTTCTTTTTTCAAACTGGATGCTCAAGTGAAAGTCGTGTCTTATTAATTTGTTATTTGTTGTTTTGTTTATCTCATTTGAATTCACAGGGTTGTTGTTATGATTCTAAGAAAGAAAACTAAAGAAAAACATAATCTATATTTCAACCCAGATCCTTGGACTTAGGATTTCAATTGCTATGCATAACTTGATTTTCAAAGTCTGGGGTCTTTCTTGAATGAACGCTTGGAATCTGGCTCTGGGGGTTAACAAGGAGGCTCCATATACTGTTTAACAATTCAGCCCATGCTTGCCCCACGTGACAGCGCATGCAATAGGGGCTGCACTTGTTTATATCTCTGGATAAAGCATCCCACTGGCCGCAAATTAAGCATTCAGGCTAGGCAGCCTTGTTGTGCTCCAGTATGACGTGTTTGGAGTACTAAATCTGACTGCGCCATAGGTACACCACAATCTTGTTTATGAGCTTCATGCATAAGTTCTAAAGCTGTCATACCCTTTGAAATGACTTCAATACGCATGAATTGCACTTAAAATGAGCGTAGGATGATATTTTCTTTGAATGTAAAGCTTTTTTTTTTTCTTTGGGAATGATTAAAACGTGAGGCACAGGTTTGTCACATATTAAGATAACATTTAAAAAAATATGAGAGCCAGCATTTCTATTAAAAAATTTTTTATATGACCAAAACATGTAAAATTACATTTGGTGCATGTCGCAGTTGCTCTGACATTCTCACTGATAATTGCAATTACACCACACGAATTCTAACATTTAATTTTAACATTTAACAACATTAATTCCAACATTAATTCTAACATTCTGACAGTGTGTGAGGCATCCTCATACACTGTTCATATTGGCCTGAAAAGAAGCTAAATTACTGTAGCAGAGATAAATTCTCAGAATAACCACGTCTTTATTCTGAGCCTGAAAATTTAGCTCGCTAAGACAGAAATGTCAGCGGAGGAATACAGATCAATGAAATGAAAGGATCCTCTCAAATTAATTTCTGGTGATATGTGCTTTAGTCATTCACAACACCAACCAGAGTGAAATCATCTTGCATCAATCAAAAGCAAAATTTAACAGCTTTTGAGTAACTTTAAAATCCTATTGAGCTAATTTATTCTAGCTTTGCATCTTACAATAACTGTTCTAATGCAAAAAAATATAGAGATCTTTCACTTGATATTTGACCTTTTTTTTTTTTTTTCTGAATGTGTGATAACAATAGTCATTTATTAGAGTGAATACTTCTATGGCAGAGATTGATTTAGAATAATTAATAGATCTTATGTTGCATTGAGGACAGGGGAAAAGCAAGATCAAATACTTTGGGCATAACTCCTCTGACAACATTTACATGCGTAATTAAGCACAAGATCTCAGTTAAACTCTGAGAGACGCGTCTCAGAGGACGATACAGGCAAAAAGAGATATATGTCCTTGTTTTATACTCCCTGGCACTACAGGGCAACGAAAACAGAGACAAACTTAAATGTGAACTGCCTTTCCTTTTTATTATAACTTTGTTCTTTAATTAAACACTCTACATTTCACACAGATCGATACCAAAGAGTCCATAAAAATGTCAATACCTGAAGCATAGACTGCAGCTCAGGAGAAGTTGGAGATAATACAGCATCCCCCATGTGTGTTTGGCTAACAAGTTTCCCCCTTTGAACTTAATGCAGGCTTCCTTTGTGAGCTAGCAAAGCATTGATTATCCCATCTGTACAGATCTGAATTTTCTCTGGGTTTTGTTGCATCCCTTTGAAATATTCAAAACAGCTCTCTTGGAATAAACCATTATATGGACCTTTGCTCTGCTAGGGGCAAGCAATGTAAGTGGCTGCATACAAATTAAGTATCAGCAAAGCAAAGGGGGAACAGAGTGATTGAAACCACACTTGCGTAATCATGCTTTTAGACAGAAAATAGCAAGTCATTCATTAGGGAGAGGTTGTAGACTGAGCTGATTGCTTAATTAAGAGCTGCACAGGTGTAATGCTGTATAGGAAACACGTCAACTATTGATCGCTGTTATTGCATGTGATGTATATATAGTGAAAAATGTTTTTTCTTAGAAAAAAAAATAAAGTTGTAAGTTGTCTTGTGTGGAATCAAAAATTGTAGAAAGTCATGAAAAGTTGAAATGATTGCCTAGTTAGATTATCTTTAGCCCTTTTGGCAAAGCTACCTAGAGACAGACCACAGGCAGACTCTGCCCTTAGAACCCAGGTGTCTGCATGCCTCAGCTGCTTTATTCTCTAATTTTGCCTCAGAATATGCAACAGTGTTAAGGTCTCAGCTGTTATCAGCATGATTGGCTGTCTCTGTGCAAAAATGTAGGGTGTGTTTAACTTTTCTTAAGAGATTCTGCAACAGGGGTAAGCGTCTCAGCTGCCCTAACTGTGTTATCTCTGGCACACTGCCAGTTTGATACAGTGTTCTGCACTCGGCTGGTTTCATCACATTAGAGGCCGACACACTCGTGGCACGATAGGGGAAATTAGTGGTTACAGCCAGCCGCTGACTGTCTCACAGGAGACTACCCTCATGTTAGCAGCGGACACAGCGTTGCTCAGTGTAACTTTCAGTAAACTACATTCACAGCAAATTCTACCTTTGGATTTGTTTATTTCTCTCAGTAAACCCACTGTATAAAAAGTCATCCTCTACTTGGTGCTACTTACAATGCCGTGGAAAAGTATTTGTCACCTTCCTGATTTCATTTTTTTTAATTTTTTTTACATATAGTAGGCTGTTTTCTTTTACTTTATCTATATCATATAATCGGAGTTCCTTCTATGATGACCTGTTAACACAGAGTTAAGTGAATATGATTATTAAAGTGATAATGTAAAACTATAATCCAAGGATTATAATTAAAATCTGTAATTAGATTTTTAATGAAGTCTCAGCTGACAGTTAGCAAATAATATGAGCCTGTGTGTTCCACCACCTCAAGGGGCAGCAGCGGTTGGAGTACAAAATGCTAATGAGCGCTTCATTCAAAACCATGTGCAGGAGTGAAAGAATAAGAAGCATTTGAGTGCACTTAGCTAGATAAATTAGAAAATGACAGACTAAGTCCACAAAAGGCATGCTTTTTTGTCTTTAATGAGAGAAACAAACAACCCTCCCCTCAAACATCTTGGAGGGTCCATCAGTATTTAGCAACTGACATTAGCCTGACATCCAGAAAATTAACCATTCACTCAGAAACATCTAATTCTTTTCAGGTTCAACTTTGTGATTTAGGAAGAGACTTAACTTTTCCTGACAAACAGAATAAAACAATTCTTCTATTTACTGCAGCATTTATTTGCAGCTGTTCACAGAAGTCAGGGTTTTATAGTGTCATTCATTTACTAGTATAATTCTTATTTCTACTCAACCCACATAAACATAATCTAAACAATAAAATCTGACCACTGAGAGAAGTAGGTGCTCTGCCCACTCTTTTGGACCGCTGCTAGAGCTCTGAGCTCATGTAGCATTTACAAGGAAGTTTATCAGCTAAAAGTCCACTCATGTTTTTTCAGGGCTGTGTAGGGAACTATGGAACAGTGTTAAGGTTCTGCTGTGATGCCAGCGCTATGGCCAAATGCTAGATGATTTACCTGTTTATACATTCATTTTTTTCTTGTTCTATGTTACTGCACTCTGCCTGTGTTTCACTGATTATTGTTCATTTACTTCACAGTAACTTTTGTGTGTGCTATAGTGCTTTCACAAAAATGAGTATCCTTATCAGCGTTGTCAGTGCTTTCTTCTTGGGTCTTGCTGTTGTTTTATATTGTGTTATATTGACTCAATGTCATGCCTGTTGTCCATATGGTTATAATCCTAGTCAAACATTAACATGAATGTTTTCTTGCATGGAATTATATTTACCTTTTTTTTATTTTTATTTTTATTTTTTTTTACAGATTTAGTATATTTATATATATTCAAATGTATATACACACACACACACCGGCTCTCACGCTGACTGAGAAACTATTTTTCAAACACTTCTCTGACCTCAACTCTGCTTGATAAAACCTGAGCTTGGTATAGCTTTGTTGCAGTGAGGACACACAAAGGTTAGCATTTTTTTTCCTTTCTTCTCTTCCTGAATGATATTGTACAGAACCTACAGCCTATTTACATATGAACACCTTCATTTTTTTAATGATGGTGCAAGTATCTTGGAACTGCATTAGCATCATGATTGTATGATTACAAATGCATGAATAATAAATATTGAGTACAAAACAGGAAAAAGGGTAGAGCAGATAAAAAAGACTTTGGAATGATCATACATTCAAACACTGTTCTTTAGGTGTTAATATTGCTATCATGTAGGACTCAAATAGGAAAAGATCTTAAGCCATCTGGCAATATATTTGCATAACAAAGTGTTATTCTAAATGGTATTCAAGTGGTATAGTGATTGCTGGCAGTGTGGAGGATTCTGCATCTGCAAGCATGCATCATATCCAAAAATGTGGAGCTAGTAGCAGTGCGGATAAGTCATTTTAAAAGACTTACAGTCTGATGCCAGGCTGAATAAATAATATCTGTGATAAAACTAAAAGTAAGAGAGTACATTCAGCTGGCATATGAAGTGTGATGACAATAAGAGAACCATTATGTCTTTCTTGTCATTAGAAGATCTTCTCTTGCAGAAGAATCTGGGGTATGATGGCCTATAGTCCTGGGACTACATTTTGCTGATAGATGTCAAAGTAAAATATTTAATTGAATACTCTCGCCTGCTTCACTGATCAAAGCAACAAATCAAAATGATCGTGTCCCTATCATGCTTTTTCCTGTCATACAGAATAATCTTAAACCCCGTGAGACCTGGGATGTAAAAGCTTCCTCCTTTGTACCCATTTAAACTTATATATATGTGATAAAATTGGAATAAAATAGTTGCCTCAGGACCACTAATCATTTTAGCTATTGCAAGTACAACAGTACTGAAAATGAATTATCATAATTCCAGATAATTTAGACAGAATGCTAACCTGAGTGCATTTAGGGTTTGAACTTCTTACAAGTATGCCACATAAAACATGTAAAATTTTCCTATAATGAGGGCGCATAAAACTGTTATTTATAGAATATTAACCAGAGGCATGCAAATTAAATATGGTAATTGAAGGAATATAATACTATACTGTTGTGAAAAAACAGCATAACTGGTTCTAGATTAATGCACTATGAATCTACAACCTTGTGTTTATGCTTGAATTTCATTATTGCACCTAGCAATGCTACTCAGTGTTTTTCCTGTAGCATTAATGTTGAAATGTTTTGCACAAAAACAATGCCATATTTTGAGCTTCACAGCAGAAGACGATAGCTACACCTTTGTGAAAAACAATGAAGAATAGAGAAACTATGTATCTAATAAAGTTTCAAACATATAAATATATAATTTGGGTTTACATTTAAATCTGTTTCATTTGTACAATATCTGTGACTCAATGCTGTTTTGAACATGTACCCAGAATACACTTTACCTTACTACCATATTCTGTATTCTTACTAAAAAGAAGAATATTGCTTCCTTTAAAGCTATCAGAAAGCTTCTTTTAACATTTGTCACATTAAACTCATTTCAGTCTTTTCAAGTGCAATACTGCAAATTTTAGAGTTGATCCAATAAGAAATCGATACATTGCTAATACCGATGCAATCATTATTAATAATTCTGAACAAATTTTAACGACCACTACATCACTGAGATTTTTTTTTAAATTCCTGTTAGCACAATAATGAACATATTTCAGCTTTTCATGTAAACTGGGTTTTTGGAGATATGAAATGGTAATTGCACTTGTCTTTAATGCACTTTGGATCAACATCTGTTGTTTAAATACGCTATAGACTATATAAAGTAGACGGGACAGTGAACAGAAAAAAATACTCTTATATTTTTTATAACTTATATTTTAGGTATATTTTTCATTAAAAAAACAACACAAAAACATAAATCAGTGGGTTGCATACTGAACTTAGAAGCAGAAAACAAAGTATAAATCGACGCTGGCATCGATTCAATACTAATACCAGTCTTGGAATCGATATTCCAAATATTTGGATCGATCCATCCACCTCTAGCCTCGTCATATCAATTTGCACATTGATATAAATTTTAATGCTGTACCAGCAGCAGCATCTTGATATTTGTTAAACATTTGGCTAGCTGACAGTTGCATAAAACAGCGTTTCCATTGTTTTCCAATCAATACTGTTGCCAGGATTTTTTTTTTTGGCAAGTATACAAAAATCACCAGTAAAACAATAAGAAAACAATTTCAGTTCGAAACAAAGTAATTTTGTCAGTCTTTTTTTAGAATTAAGAAATATTGTGAAAATCTGCTGTAGTTTATGGCTTCAATTCAATTCAATTCAATTCAATTGTATTTATATAGCGCCAGATCACAACAACAGTCGCCTCAAGGCGCTTAGTACATACAGAGAAAACCCAACAATCATATGACCCCCTATGAGCAAGCACTTGAGATTTAAAAAACAAAAACCTACAAAAAAACATGCAGGAATGCATTTAGAGGCATGGGAAGAATAATCACATGCACTTTAAAATTTTTCCCCACGTGAAACCTCTCAGGTCTTCTCAGTGGTTTCTGGTTGTTCTGAGGACAAGGTTATAAATAAGAGGGGACTGTGTACCATCTGTCTTCACCAACCCTTTACAACATTCTCCCCCTTGATATTATGCTGATTAAACAAGCTCTACAATTTTCATTCTATTCCTTTAAACAGCTATAGATAATAGTGACTCAATTATATAAAACTGTTTTGTTTTTCAAGAACTATGTGTTTTCCTTTTACTTGCTTACATACTAATGTCGCTGAATCACTTTGTAATGCAACTGGCCGGAAACTGTGGCTTTAGAAATAATAGAAATTGTTGAGAGGCCAGTAATTGCAGTGGAGATGGACACAAACAACATATCATCAAAATACACTGCAGGATATGGAACATGGATGAAATAAAAATAGACAACCAAAGAGAAACCATAACAGAAAGTGCTTGATATGCAAGTCATTATGGATGATGACACAACAGCTAAGAAAGAACATATTTCCAATTCTTAATGTGATTGTGCATGAAAAAACTCTGTCTGCATTTGACGGGTCATCCTATGGTAATAGAGCTATATGCAGAAACCTCAGTAAGCCTAACTGAAGTATCTCTCTTTAAAGAAAAAAAAATGAAAGCAAATGTCCATGGTTCTGGTTACCAGGTTCATGGATAATTGTCCCTGTGTTAGTGTAATTTACAGTGTCATGGTCCTGGGTTTTGGTCCCTTAATTTTAAATTTTGTTAGACATTGAATTCTTGTTTATTGCTAGATGTCGTGGTTAGGTCTCAGATTCTTTATTGTTATATTTGACCTTTCATGTTCCTTTGTGTCTTTGTGTCTTTGTATTGTGAGACTTTGTTCTTGGTTATTGATATCAGTATTCTGGTTACGGTTTATTTGCTATAATTTCCTGTGTTTTCATTGGTTTTCTCCTTGTACATCCTTCAAGTATGGAAAGTCTTCATATGTTAAGGACTTGTCTTTTTTATAGTCAGTCACTTCCTATTTGGTTTTGGTAGCCTCGTATTTCCCTCGTGTCTTGTCTTCAATTTTACTTCCCATGTCTTGTTATCGTTGATTTATTTCACCCATCCTATTTCCCCAGACTAGCGTGTCAGTTATAATAAACAGCTTCAGTTGTCCTTTGTTCATTGTTGCAGTGTTTGTTATACTAACCTGTGCTTTTCTTGCCTGGTTTTTGTTTATTGCTCTACTTTAGATTTTTGTATGGACTTCTTACTGGACTTTTCACATATGAAATTAAAGGTGTGTTTTCAGTTCACCCAGTGTGTCCAAGCATCTATATTTGGGTCATCATTTTCTAGTCCTTAACAGTGTAAGGGGCTAGCAACTGTCATATGATAAAAAGACTGAATTACACTTATCGGCGTCAGAATACAAAAACAGAGGAAAAAAATACCACCGTGATATATTTGATATGACTCTTTCTTTTTGGTATATGTATACCATAGCTGCATTTCAAATTTAGCTACCGACTCAGTAAAAGTATCTTGCTTATACAGTTGTATCCAATTTATTATCTGCACAGTTAACATATTTTTTTTTTAATAAAAAGAAAAAAACTTTAGTTTGCATTGCTTTAGCTTGGAAATGCTTACCAGCTGTTACCTTTCCCAAAAAGAAAAACTCAGTGAAGACTCTTTGTTAAGACTAAGGATCTGTGAAGGTCATGCAGTTCTGTATCAACAACAGGAAGTTGGATCAGTGGCAAATGAGATGGTAAATATTATCACAGGCATTAACTCAATGGAAAAAGTAAACAGCTGATTTGTTTTCCTAAGTTCTTTCACGGTGGATTATAACCTATGTATAACCATTTTTTGTAAAAAATGAAAGACTTAAACATTCAAGTTTCAGAGTTCTGCTAATTCATGCAGGACACTGGAATGCATCGCTCAACAAATCCTTATTTTTCAACATTGTAACTACAGGAGCTCTTTCTTTTAGTAAACTTGCCTCATTCTTAGCAATTTGACCCTGTTAGTTACATATTTACAGTGTACTGGATTTCATTTTATCTTTGGCTGGGATGATAAAATTCCACTATTTAAAATGACTTCAAAAGGTGAAAATAATGTGGAAACGATAGGTGGCTTACTGCCAGTGTGTCTGGCAGAGTTGACAGGATTTCCTGTCACTGCCAAAGATTCAGAAGTGTTTGATTTGCCTGGTGGCTACTACTAATTTCCCGCCCCCTACTCTACTCGTAAAGACAGGCAAAGCAACAAATTGCAACTAAATCTTTTGCAATCAGGAACCATGAGCCAACTTTGCTTTAATGGATGGCTGTAATTTTCTGTGGTTTTTTTAACATATATTTCTTGATTATTTTTTTTCTGTACTGTGTACCAGCAGCACAAACAAACACAACTAAGAAATAAGAAAGATAAAAGGCTTCTTGTCATCATTTTTAACAAAAGAGTGAATCCTTATCCTAAATGCTGTCTGCATATTGAGAAATAAGACAAAATGTTGTAAGTTTAGTAAAGTTTGTTGTCATTTTAATGTAATCCATGTCAGCAGGTGAAAGCCTCTAATAGCTTCTGATTCACTTCATTTAACATACAAAGCATATAATTACTAAGGGGTAATTAAAGCTGTAGCCTTTTTAACCAAGACTGTAACTCACTGAACAGCATGGTGACAATGCTTACATTGTATCCAAAGAAGTAAAGCTAACACAAGTTAAACAGAGGTCAAAAAACCCCCCAAAAACTCAACAATAACAACTCAGACTTTATCTTTAGATTAGAATTCACAGCAGTTTTGTTCTCCATTTCCTTCTCAAATGCTGTCTTATAACAACCAAATCCTAACAAGCAGTCTCTTTGGTGCATTTTAATTGGACTTGTGGATTTACTGAGGATTTGGAATTACGGCCTCTGCAGGACAGACTTTAGAGTCAGTGTCAACAAAAGCAGTTGGTATATATTCTTAGTCTTAACTTTAAGGGAAAAATCATTACAGTGTGCACAGAAAAAGATGAGGTCAGCATCTTCAGCAGACTCTATCTGGGTGTACAGAATGTATGAAGCCTCAGTAACCTTAACCTTTGATCTTTGATGCTTTTAAGGTGACTTATAGATGGATTTACAGCTGTTCAACTTTCTTTTGCCAGTGCAAACCCACTGAAATCAAGTTAATCCATATTTTGAGGATAACACGAGGAGTATAAAAGATTCTTTTGTCTGATTGATTTACTGTGTTTCAAGTGTGTTTTGATAGTAATGTCAAATTGTGTTTAACATCCCCAGTAAGCCAAAATAGCCGATAATACTCATCTATTATTAATCTTACCAAATTTTAACTAATTAATCATAATTACAGAGTAACAGAAAACACAATGCACAGCTGCTGCAGTGCACTGACAATTATTACATTTTTTTTAACCCAAGACCTCCTCTGACCTGATCTACTGCAGGGAAACCATAATTTTATAATAAGTGTTGCAAGGCTTTAATACCAACCACATTTGCTGATTCCTTTAACTCGTTTTGTGTAATTGTATATTCCAGTTAAAATAACTAAAACCCACATCTTCCTTATCCTCCCTGTAAGGAATAGCTATTATCTCTGGCTACAGTGTCTTGGCACAAAGCTGTATTTTATAGAGATCAGTAGTGCAGAACAACATGGAAAACAGCACCCTAGCTGTACTGCAGAGAGTCAGGACAGAAAGCCGTCACCCGCCCCGATCAGAGGGGCAGTGATGCAGACCTACAGGGCACTAGAATATTAAAAACTGGGCTCAGAAATATTAAACTACTAATCGCTGTTGTAGAAGATTTGACATAAAGCACTGGCTTTTGTGTGTGGATTTTTTTTTTCCTAGAAATTTACACATGTGAAAAATGAAACAATGCATTAACTGCATTAATGCTATATCAGCATAATCTACAACATCAGTTTATTTACAGTGTGTTATGGTACATGGAGATACTTGTTGCCCTTAATTTCATGGATGAATTAACAAAGACTATCATTAAAAGTCATATAATTGCAGCACTGTTTACACTGGACAATACGAAAATTAACAGAACATAGTATTTGACACTTTAGTTAATGTTGAATGACTTTATCAGTTGCAACTAGCAGTGTTTTGTGTTATTTTTGTTGACCACTCTTTTGCTGCCAACAACTCTAGACTTTCTCCACTCATTATATGATATAATTACGATAATAAACCGCTTTTCCCCCTCTATATATAAGTATAAATTAATGTTGAAATTTAAAACATTAACACATTATAGTTCGGTAAATCAATGCTTTAATCAAGAGAATAAAATAATATCTTCAATATACACTTGATAAAAGAACATTTCTAACAGTTAAAATGATTGTTTATATGTAATATAGGTACATGTTTGGTTCTTGCATGTCTAGACTGGGATTCCTGGAGGTTTTAATCTATAATACTGTCTAGGCAGCAGAAAAAGCCTCCCTTCTATAATTCCTTATATAACATCAAACCATATCTCCACTTCGGTGTACCTGGTTGATCTTGTCAAAATCTGATGATTTTACATCCCTGGTTTTGACAAAAGGAAAGCAAATATCATTGCAACTGTAACTGATTTCATCATTCACAGATGCTGGACATCGTTTCTCTAAACAAAGTACCCATATTGAATTGTAAGGTTTTTGTCTAGACTGCTCTGCAGGATCCTAATGTTCTTTGCATGTTTAGAAGAGAGCAAAAGACAGTGCCTTAAAGATGTTGTTTAGTAGACAAAGGCTAATAATGCTGTGAAAACTTAGTCTGATTCTTGTCTTTCCCCACTTGCAAATGCCATGACGTTGACAGTACAGGTTTCACAATGTGAAATCATCTCAAAGGTAGAAACAAAGAACTTCAAAAGCTATTAAACTGCCAGCTAATGACAAGGTGTATATCCATGAGAAATATTTGCAGTCCCTAATAAGGAGAGAGGCCTTCATTCTAAACACATTTTGACAGCTTTAAAAAATATAATCAGTAAAAGGTTCATCACACTTTCATAGCTCTAATGTTGCCTTGAAATTTTAGCTGTTTTATGGAACAAAGGCAAAACTTCTTGCTGCTGTGTGGATAAAAGCATTAATTAAAAATTGGAATACTTGTATAAAATATTTAAGTGTTTCTTTTCTTTTTCCAGTGTTAATCATGAACATGAACAGCTAAATGCTCGAGATACGATGAAAACACACACACACACGCACACCAGCTCTTTCTGGTGGTCTTGTATCCCCAACACAATTTTTGCCACTCTGACCACAGCAAAAATGAGCCTATTCTTTTCAGGCAGGTCAATATGAAGGCGATTTTAGCCAATGATGTACTCTCGCTGGTGTAACACAGCATTTCTCAACTGTCACCGACATCTCCGCTCAATAACTTTGAAAGATTGTCCCGGACAAGGTCAGTCCTCAGTCACCGTGTCCCGGCAGTTTCCAGCTGATCTTACACAAGGATCTGGAGAAACTAGTGAGGCAAAAATGGTCAAACACATGCTTGGTATGACAAAAACACGCATAGACAAGGGAAAAATAACCCTTCATTTACAGCATCGCCTGTGACGATAATGCTAAAGGGACATCCTAATGTACTGTACTGTAATATGATGTCATATAATAATAATAATAATGTATACTTTATTGATCCCCGTGGGGAAATTACGTTTGGTTTTTCTGCATTTGACCCATTCACTCAGTGAAGCAGTGGGCAGCCCAGCCACTAAGCAGGCGCACCGGGGAGCAGTGTGTAGGGACGGTACCTTGCTCAGGGGTACCTCAGGTTTAGCCGTTCAGTGGATTCGAACCCCCGACCTTCCGATCATGGGGCAACCGCTCTACCTACTGAGCTATTCCTGCCCTCGTATGTCATATGAGGGCCATGTCATATGTTATATATTGGGAAATACAGAAGCTATACTAATGATATTCAGACACATCTCATTTTCCCTTTCTCTAAAAACACATTATCTTTTGAAAGTTGTGTTTCTATTACCTGATAGGAAACTGTCACCAGATCTTCTTTAATGGAGTGTGCCCCTGAATAAATGTCCTGATAAAGATTTATGCTGGTTACATCCAGGAAGACTCAGAGAATTTCTGCTCAGGCTTAGAGAAGGCGGTGCCATTTATTTGCTCCTCATAGTGCAGTCTGTTTTAATAAACATTCAGTTCTATCTCCTGTTGTGGAGATTTAAACAAAAAAAATAAATAAATAAAACATCTAAAAAACTATGGGCCAATTTTACCAACACATTAAAACCCAATTTGCACTGGTGCAATGTTTTAAAAAAAGTAAAACTGGTATTTACAAAGAAAGCACAGTGACACGATTGCATGTAAGCATAAGGAAGTGAGAAATTTTTACGCCTTAACCTGTTGCATATGTATTTCTGAGAGTTGCCTTTTTAAGGTGCAAAATATTGGGGGGTAAAATATTTGAATTGAACACTAAACAAATTTACTAATGTTTAAATCATGCAATTGACTTCTAATTGTGTCAATATTTAACACCGAAAACAAGCATGTTTTCTTTTTTGCTCTTGATACTGAAATGAATTTATTGCGCAAAAGGAAGAGAAAACATTTGTCCCATTAGGTCTTCAAACAAAAATATCCAGGTTAGAGAATTTCAGAAATGTGGAATACTTTACTGTGGAGGGGATTGCTATTGTTTTGCAAATGCACACACTTTACATCTTAGCCTGGCATCATTCAACACGAACTCGTCCAACTTGCATTTCAATAAGGAGAAATGATTTGGAAGAACTCAACATGATTTATTGAGATACAGAATTCAATTAAGCTATTTGGCAATTAGACTGAGATGCAGAGCGGAATCCCAGTGGTGACAGGAATTAGGGCAGGACCACCCGGAGTCTAGACGTTGGTGGCGGTAAAGCTGAAGATGGAGGCTTGGAAGAAGCTCTGAGTAACCAAGGGG
>VUQR01035032.1:0-20796 GCA_015108515.1 Hemichromis elongatus | reverse complement strand
GTCAATTTAAAAAAAAAAATAAAAAAAAAAAAAAAAAAAACAATTTTAAATTAAAAAAAAAAAAAAAAAAAAAAAAAAAAAGGAATGGTTTAAGGTGGAGGAATAACTTAATCCTTAGTTCAAAACACCAAACATCTTGTCAGAGAAAAACTGGATGCCAGATGTGAAGTTTCTTCATCTCCTGAGGCCTCAAGTCCTGATTCAGGTCCCATTTGCATTCAGAGCTGTGATGCTTTTACACAACCTAAGACATATACCTGCCACTTGTGGAGTCAAGCATACTCCTTCAAACACTATCTCCAGATTGACAGACTGCTACTGGAGAAGTGGCTATCATACACTAACAATTAGGGGCTAGATTAGTGCTGATAGAAAATGCAAGCAGTTGTCATGACCACATGAGAGAGTGAGCGATCAAACAGGATGAAAAGATGCAGCTGTCAGCCTCATTGTTCAACTTTGACTGGGGTTCAATTTAATATTGTGGGAAACCTATCTCCACATATTTATCTCTCATTTATATTTCATTAGTGAAAATCCACCATGGATCAAATTAAGTTTTGCCTGTATTTTCTCCCCACACTATAGCTTCCCTTGTCTTTTTGTCCATCTGTCAGGGAATTTATGCCAAACATTATGTTTTCAAATAACTACAGGGTACAGTATACTTCTATGAAACATTACATTTCTGACAGACCATTACATTAAGTCATTTTTTTAAATAGTTATATTTACATAATATTTTCCCCTTTATTTTTTTCCTCCTGAAATATAATATGTTGAGTTGCAAAATATTCGGAAAAGAAATACATAAAATTTCTACACCCCAACACACACACAAAGTAGCCTCATTAGTGCCAGACAAGGGGCCACGAGGTGTTGATTCCCTGAAGTGTGAAAGTTTCTGCCAGTCTTAATTCTTGCTGTTAAGCAACATACTCACTTCTTTCTTCTACCTACGCAGACAATAATTCTTCCACCCAAACACTGTGATCTGATTCCTTTAAACTATCATCTCTTTTTATGACTTAAAGTCAGACATACAGTACACAGTGTTTCTCATCTTCTTCAAACTTCGCACACATTTAAATAATTTAATGCAGAAGGAAAAATCAGTTTATTCAATAAACTTTTTCTTCTGCACGTACAACCAGAATGTTGGATATACCAATACCTACTAAACTTTACGGCAATACATCAGACCTTAGCATTCATGGCACATTCAGTTTATGGACCCTTTTCTCCAGTTGTCTTGTTTCTGTAAATCTCTCTGCTTGGTGCAGGATTTACTGGACTCCTGTTAGCTGTAGCTGCCTTTCATGAGAGTCAGTAAAAAAATGAGTGAGTGCGATTTTCTTATGGGAAGCCCATAAGCTGAAGTGTGGCACATATGAACCGAAGGAACACACATTAAATGTTATTCACAGCGTTACATTAGGCAATATCCAAAATTGAAATGCAGGGTGAATCCCACGCAAAGAGCCACAGTGTGAGCTTAAACTCACATGGTCGTGAACATTTAGCGGGTGGTGAGCGGGCGATCGTGGCTCAAAGAATTTGCAGTTCGTCTTGTAATCGGAAGGTTGCCGGTTCGAGCCCTGGCTCCAACAGTCTCGGTCGTTGTGTCCTTGGGTAAGACACTTCACCCGTTGCCTACTGGTGGTGGTCAGAGGGACCGGTGGCGCCAGTGTCCGGCAGCCTCGCCTCAGGGCAGCTGTGGCTACAGTGTAGCTTGCCATCACCAGTGTGTGAATGGGTGGATGACTGTAATGTAAAGCACTTTGGGGTCCTTAGGGACTAGTAAAGTGCTATATAAATACAGACCATTTACCATTTGGGTGTTTTATACGTGGAGTTGTCAGAGAGGCATATTTTAAGAAATTCACTTCGGAGGCAAGTGTAATTACTATGCAAGAGTGTGCATGAATAGATGTAGTGTAATGACAGTGTGCGAATTTCCTGTGTATAAACATGTGGAAGACAACAAGGATGCTTTTTGAAATTAAACACTTTAAATGTTTTAACTTTAAAAGGATTATAATTAGTGCCCTCAGTTTAACTGCACTTACTTTGAGGCACGCTGGGATGTGGTGACCAGGTGTTGCACAGTAATCCCTGACTAAAAACTTATGAGTATTCAGAGCATGATCATTTAAACTGCACGCATGGCTCGGCAAAACAGAACAAATACCCCCCCACCCCTGTCACTTCTGCAAAATTTACCATGCGGGGTGAGAGATTAGCAGCTCTTGTGGTTGAGGCGTAAAGGGATCAATAAATCCATCATTTGAGTCTAAGAAGTCAGCTGGACATCATGAAGGACCTCTAATGTCAGGAGCCTATTAATTGGTTTGTTTATGGTGCTCCAATCACAACATACCACACCTCTCCCACAGAAAATTAATGATTACTGGCAAAAGGTTAATATCCACTCAGCTGAAAATGAATCAACACTGAATTAATGGGATCATTACCTACACGGATTGATAACAAAATTAGTCTTCTTTCAAAGCAGTGCTTTCTGGGATGCAGTGGTATTGATTTGAAAAATAATGCATCTGTTACTCAAGCCCTTGACCAGATGGCCTTCTCTGAGTGATGCCTAATGGTGAAGGTTGCAGAATGACATGTCCTCCATATAAGATTTTTCCCCCTCTCTTATAATTTCGAAATATATAATCATGGATAATGATAATGCTTGGAAGACAATGCTATTCCTCCCCACATCTAAAAGTTCCAACATTATTCTTTTTGAGAAGACTCCAGGGTTTTTTTGTTTTTTTTAATTATTTTGTGTTGTTTTTTTGTACCATCCTATTTTTTGCAGTTTTAAAGAGCTAAACTATCAGCATATCCCACCAGTAGTGATTCATATGCGTGAAATAATGTCTCTGTGGAGACTGGTACTGGGTTAATAATTGGCAGGGAGTAAGACAGTACTTAGAGTAGACTCTGGAGATGGGTTGATTCATGTATCAATTCTTCATTGGAACAGCACTTCAAAGTAACACAGTTAACTGAATCTGCAACAGAGCTGAAATTTTACATTAGTTGAAGACTGTAGTTTTTTTTTTCTTGTTTGTTTTATTAAATATTATACATCTAATTATGATCTTCTTTTTTCTGTTGTGAGAAAATTCATCTTAAATTTTAGTTATCTGTCATGGTCTGGGTGAGTAGCTGTGTTTTGTTCACCAGGTGCTGGTCTCCACTAATGGGTGGAGCCTCGACAACCGGTTCATTGTCCAAACCTACAACCTGTCCCTTAAGTACTCAATTGCTCGACTGGCCTTAATATCTTATGATACTGAATGGACACTTGTATAGACATGCACAAAAATATGTCAAAGGGTATACTTGCATGAGTATGCAAGTGTGCACATGTAGATATGTATTATGTATGTATATGTAGATGTGTATGTAGATACTTGAAGGTGTGTGTGAGTATGTACATAGACGTGGGTATGGGGTATATATAAACAAGCCGGATACACGGTGTGTTCCCAGGTGGAAAAACTACTTTTTAGTAACTTACTATAGCCCTGGGTGTCTTTTTTATTTTTATTTATTTATTTATTTATTTTATTCTTTTTGTCTTCTAACTTGTTTATATTATTATTTTTCTTTACTATTGTTATTTTTATTTACCGTAGTTGTTTATTTTTTTCCCTCGCTTTGTCTGTGTAAATGTTAATGTTTCTGTTCCTAAAAATAAATAAAAATAAAGTTGAAAAAAAAAGTACTCAATTCTTAAATTTCTTTGTAAACCAACCTGAATGCATAGTTATAGTAACAATGTAAAACTTAGCCACAGTTTGACACACCAACACAAATCCCTCATAGTGATGACACACATGCAATCTTTTATTTTTTATATATAAACGTAATGTCAACAACAAAAAGCTGTATTACTTTACTTTAAGAACAGGAACAGGTAAAAATCGAGATCTCAAATTTGACTGTTTGTCACTGAAAATGATGTCCAAATCTCTCTTGCGCCTTACCTGCAAACAACACATTCAACAGTAACTGAATAGTGTTTCCACACAAATGCACATCTTACATGCAAACTATGACTGTGTAACGAAAGCAGTCTGCTAGCAGCCAAAGCAAATCCTAAAGATGTTTTACTTCTTTACCATACATTTCACCTAGTGACTCTGAGCAGCTTCCACCAACCAGTGAATATGCATTTTTTCCATGTCAACCTGTGGATTCTAGGGGGTGACTGACTCGTCTCTAGGCCTGCCCAACTGGGGCATTAGCAGTTAATTTCACAGCAACCTCCAGCAACCACTCACCAACTGGTTAGGGTATACAAAGTTTTCCCTAGTGGAAACTCCAGGGGGGAATCACTAGCCACTCTCTTGGCCTCTGTAAATGACACCTCAGCTATTTTGAAATTGATTCAATAGGTGTGTCAACCTATTGAATCAATAGAGGTCCATCAGTATTTTTTTGTTTAAAATAATCAAAGCTATGGTGTACAGGTAATTTTTTTTTTTTTTTTTTACCAAGTATTTAATACAAAAAAATGATTTATTTAATGAAAATTCTCAAAAATTTTACTTTTAAGCTTATATTTCTAATATTCTTGTCCTCTAGATAAATACACAATGAATACTTAGATAAAAAAAAACCCCACAATAACAGTGTTGTGTAAATATTAAAGTCAAATAAGCCCTTTTTTGGTATGTTATCTAAATATTGGATTTCTTTCTTCCAAATACCAAATTATGTTTGTCTGAAAAGCTGTACCAATAGGATCATTTCAAAATCATTTTAATTTCCTTTTACCGGTCTGAACGACTCCAGTTATGCAAATGTTTCTCCCTGTTTTCAGTATTCATAAACTGTCTGCCGAGATCCAAATTTCTTAAGGGAAATCTTCCCATTAGTGATTTCAGCACTCCCTCAAACCAAATAACTGTTCAGTTTAGGAAAGAAGCGGCACTCACCACTAATCACACATCTTCTCAGCTTGCTTGTTAACACAAACATCACATTGTTAATGCTGTACTTGGCCTCTTTTTAAAAGTTGCTTCAAAATTTACTATTTTATAAAATTGATTTTTTTTTTTGCTTATTTGTCCTTTGGCTTGACAACAGCTTATCACATTCCTTCAGTCAACACTGCAGTCTTTATATTAATTAGCACTAAAGCTTGGCTCCGGCATATAATACAGTTCAATCCAACTGTGACGTAGCTGCTTCAGGTCTGTTCTTATTGCCTGTCGGCGGTTCATTATTATCAGAATCAAAATCAGTATGTAAATGATTTAGAAAGAAAAAAATTCTGTCAGTTTTAGTATTGATTTTAATCATATTTTTCTAACTACCTGAACAACACAGTTTTACACCTGCTAAAAACATGTACCCTTCTATTAATTCAGGGTATGCTTCAGGATAACTAGCCTTGTTTGGAAAAGGATTCAAAGTTCATCAAGCCATAGACACTAATTTTTATTTTATATATGTATTTATTTTTTCCAAACTTTGAAAAACTGGACTAATACTGGTGATTGTACTTTTTCTGTATGAACTGTCCTCAAATCCAAGTGACAGAGGATGTCTTTAAAGGAGCTTGTGAAGTTTTAGTGGAATGCCAGATTTCAAAATGATCCATTGCATTGGTCTGAAGTCTAGACATTCAGGTCTGTTCCCGCAGGGCTAGTCTCTACATTTTTGATCCTTCTTCTGATCTTTACTGAGACACATTTGGTACCAAGTAGATAAAGACCAGGTGTGGCTTGTTAAGTAGCAGGAAGGACCTGAGTATCTGCAGAACACCTAGTATCTATTGGGCCTGAAGCAGAAATATTTCAGTGTCATATATACCTAATTTATTTTCATTTCTGTTTACTGGCATGGCTCGATAATTTCTTGTTCAAAGTTGTCGTTAAAATGTTGCATGAATGAGTTGTTGTTTTGTTTTTCTTATCAGTAATATAACTGCAGGGGACATTTTTTGGCTCAAGGGCTTGGGTCATGACATCTTTTTACACTCTCCTGCTCATTGTGTGTATTTGTGTGTGTGTGTGAGAGAGAGGGAGTTAGGGTGTTGTTGTTGTTATTGTGAGCATTAATAAATGATGGGTCGGGAGAAAACCACTGGGTTAATAGTATTCACTTGCAACTAGATTACTGTGCATTGCCATAGCAGACTTTGGGAAGGCAATGTGATTTTCTGCCAATTTCATTAAACATACATTAATTATGTATGCCTAATTTACTGGTCTACAATATCAACATGTTTATCTGTCAGTGATTACTGTTTAATTGGTGATTAGATGATAACTGTGAGCACTAATAGTGAATGCCATTTTTTGCTTTTGAAGTCGTCTTTGCTCGTCTGGACTTATTGCACGACACACAATACCTGCACTGAAAGGACGGATTCAAACAACAAAAAACAGCATGGTGGTAAAAATATTGTACTAGCCTTCCCTGACTGTTAAATTCAATAACTTGTTACTTTTTATTTTTGCTAAAGTGCTACAAATCAAAAGTGTGTGACGTTTTTTTTTTTTAACAATTTCTCTATTGTAAACATGAGAATTTGTAATAAAGTGGACAGTTGCAAAAAAACAAATGATGATTCATATCTGAATCATTGTAAAAAGCATCACACAGGATTGTCCGCAAGAACAGGAAGACGCAGAGAATCTGTTGGGGCAGCAGGGATTGAAAATCACCCATCACAGCACGGAGAGGAGAACAGGTTTTGAGTCACGATTTATGGGAAGATGCTTTTTCTCTGCTGAGGTGGTTAGGAGGAAGTAACTGATTTGGAAAGCGGCGTTAGATGAAATGATTGGTCGTAATTGCCAGCACTGATTCTGGTGTATGGAAATGGCGGGAACTGTTGATCTCAGGATATTGGAACCATGTGTGATTGAACACTCTTTCTGTAATAATTTTTGCCCTTTTGTTATTGACTTGAAATTATTATTACGGCAACTTCAGAGCGAGCTTCAACGCCAGCTTCGACTGAAATGGGTTGGAATATAATTTCTTCTCCACAACACAGGGCAACACTTTCATACATTTCAGATGGAAATGTGGATTACTGCTAAAGAAACATACGTCATGTTTGAACTGCATGTGCTGGTATATTCAGTTACTACAGTATGGGCTGTCCTTGACTACTGATTGTTCTCATTGTCTGACCCACCTCATATATCCATCTGAAGATATACACTGTTTTAAAAAAATGCACGACTGTAGAGAATGGAAGAGGGATTTTGTGCAATCCTTACTTTAGTAATCAGATGCAGAATCAGGTTCAGATACATGGGTAGCATCTCAAATCAATGACTGCCTAAACCACACTGGGGACATTTCCATGCAAATACAATTGCACTGTAGATGAATTATTTCACAAAAAAAATGATGGTAAAATGGAAACTTCCATCTATTTTTCAGCATTTTTTTAGGAACGTTTGTGGTTGCTGAAAAACCTTTATTGCTTGTTGACAATTAGCAAACAAGTGGCTTAAAAAAGACTTTAAAACCTTTTCT
Organism: Hemichromis elongatus; assembly: GCA_015108515.1. Lineage (NCBI taxonomy): Eukaryota > Metazoa > Chordata > Actinopteri > Cichliformes > Cichlidae > Hemichromis > Hemichromis elongatus. The sequence goes on along the minus strand of VUQR01035032.1, from coordinate 13,275 downwards.
AAAACTAAATTCCCAAATGAATCTGTCCTTTACTAATGTGAATGTCAGTGGGCATTAAAATGAGCAATTTAAGAGACTACATTAGAGAGTTACTCAGAGTGGAGGAGTGCTAAGTTGTCAGAGTTGACACTATTGTGCCTCTTTACACAGCTGGTGATCATTCACTCAAATGAAGTGAAAAACCAATTAGTTGGTAGTAATGGAGACTTCTCTTCAAACATCCATGTTTCCGCAAGCAAACTATTAACACTGTATGTTTTTTTTCTTCAGACTGAGCTTATTTTCTGCACCCTTCAATTATGCTGTATATAATTGGAGTTTGTAAAATAGAAAAGTGAATACATACTTTTGCACTTTAGCATGCACAGATTAAAGCCTTTGAGCCAAAAAAGCAAACACACAAAAAGCTATTGCGAAAACATTTGTTGGTACGTCCAAGTGTTTTTTCTTCCTTTTTTTTTGTTTAATTCAAAGCACTGTTTCAACTTCCTGCCAGATTTTCAGTAATGTCTGACAAATATGGATTTGTACCTCATTTCCAAAATTATGGCACTTAAGCAGTGACAGTTTGATGAGCAGGTGACGCTCATTTATCATCACATCTTCTTTACTTGAAGCTGGAAACACTGTGGAAACACATTAACACAGCATGACCCCCAGTGGGAGGAACACATGAAGGACAGCTTAGCATGTCTTTCATGCATGGTAAGCCTTGCCGGATATATCACAGTGCTCCTCCGGTACCTAAAACAAGCAAGAAAAAAAGAAAAAAAGGTGTACGTGTTTCTGTTAATGAGCAATCGGATCCAAGTTTTCACTTTGGAAAGGAATTCCCTTAAGTGTGCAATCCTGGAAATGCAAATGACAACACGGCTGCATATTCAAAGATGTAAAATGGAGTCGTCATCTGTCCTAATAACCCTGTAGGGTGCTTTCTGCGGATTTCTTTGAGCATCTGTACACCGAGTAGGAGGGACTGTCTGGCTTGGAAGTTGGATAATGCTTGTTCTTAAGCTTAGCAAAAATGTGAATAAATAAATGATGATAAGGGCTTTTATTAGCTGTGTGATTAGCATGTCTTGCTTGCAGTTCACTTATCTTTATTCAGTGCCTCACCTTTGTGAAACAGCCAACACACTTCACAGCTTTGGAGGATGACATGTGTGAGGAGAGAGAAATAGATAGAAAGGGAGGGAGGTAAAAGTGCAGAGACATTGTCAAGAAAACACCAAGGGATGGCTGCACAGAAAAGCCTCAAAGTGGAAGTTGTGACTCTGGGATAGTGAGACTCAGAGGTAAGTGTTCAGGCTTGGTGCTACAAAGGGCAGTATAGTGCTTACTTTGATTGAATCAATTGCTCTGTGTAAGTAGCTGCTGGTGCTGGCTTCCCCTGGGTGACAGAGAGGTCTACAGAGAGTGAACCAATCCAACCATCCATGGCAAGAGAACAGGGAAGATTAACAGAGCAATGTATCATAGCTGTAGCAACCAGTGATGTGTAGCAGACTGTATTTATTGACTCATTGGCTGTATTGATTGTCTCAATTGATGAAAAGTCCAGAGACAACAGACAGACGCACAGCAGATTATGCAAAATCAGAAAATAATAAAGGAAAGATGATGGGTCATCTTGTTATTTCATTGTATGAGTAAATTAACATTTCACAGCAAAAGCCTGTAGTATCTGATACAAGCATTCAATCAGTTAGCACTGCTGATCATGTGATTAAGTGTTTGCTAGTAAAACGTCTAGTTACAGCACATTTGACTGGCATGAGTTATCCCATTCAAGTTAAGCACATACAGTAATGGCTTGGTAATTTACCTGGGCATATATGTAGCTTTTCCTTGACAGCAAATTCTCTTTGACATTGACATTGTTCCAACAGCAGCAGCAGTTTATTTAACACGCCATTAATCTCTAACGACAGAAGACTGCATAGCAGCAGATGTTTGGTAACAAACTTCTGCTCGGTCCTCTGGTGTTTTTCTTCACCCTCATTGACATGTATTACTGTGACAAGAGGAGGGTCACAAGGCAAGAAGGACCACAAAAGTCAACTGTTATTTTTGGGAATGCTTTGGCAGCACCAAATTGTTCTTCTGCATAGATGCAGAGTTGTTTGATGCACAAAGAGAAAACAGATTCATTTGTAATACTATACCAAAACCACTCATAGCGCACCACATTGGAGTGCATGGTCGTCAGTATGCTAATTTTGAGCTGTGCAGTGAAACAATCCAATTATTGAATGATGGCCGCTGTACATCTTCTCTCTTACTGAATATGTGTGCAATTAATGAGTGCAGATCAACCATAACAGTGACACAGAGTAAATTAACACTTTGGTAAACTTAAAAGGATTGTCTCCACTCAGATATAGACAACTGAAAAGATGAGCACATGTCAAAGGATTATAGTACTATATCTATCATGTCCTCTTTTCTCTCTCTCTCTTATAAAGCAGCAGAACTCTGTTAAAAGAAATAATACAGAACACTTCATGGCATTAGCCATTGAAATAGAATATCTTTTTGTACTGAATGCTGGTGAGTGGGCGTGAGGGCAACAAACTGTAGGAAAGTAAAGGGAGAAGAAACAGGCAGAGTTTACCCTTAGGGCTCATGAGGTAAGGACACTTAACTCATCGCATGCATTGCCATAGTCAACATGATTTTTTTTTTTCATATCAGTTCTATGCTTTAAACTCAAAAGGAATAAATCATCTCATTTACACAAATATAAATATATTTTATGTTTAGTATTTACAATAATGATCTGCCATCATCAAGAAAAAGCATGTCAGTAAACTCTTGCTAATGGGTACAGACACTGCAAAGACAGCCATGATTGATTGGCGTGCTCAAGCACTCTCTGAAAATGAAGCCGGACGAGATTAGTTTTAGTGAGAAGGCTGGTGGTGTGGCTGAGCCATGCCATGCTAGTCCTGAGAGCTACGAGTTTCATTGTCCTCCTCCAGCTCCCATTCAAAGTTTTGACCAGTCATTTGGTAGAACATCATGTTAAAGGGCTTGTAGAACTTGTGCAGCCGCCGAATCACATCCGGGTCAATTTTAGGATGAGTTCTCCCTTTAGACTTGCCAAGGCATCTGGGAGTGCTGCTGTCCTCTGGCTTCTTTAGACATGGAAATCCTTTAGTTTTATTAAAGTAAAAGTGTTTGTCTGTGACAATCCGCTTCAGTCCCAAGAAGTCCTGCACTTTGGCCATCTCACCAGCAGGATCCACGATGAGCCTCTCTCCACTGACAAAGTGCATTTGGGAGAGAGGGAAATACTGCATCCAGCTCTCCAGGTGAAGTGCATATATTCCTATGCGCAGTGCACTCCATGAGGCATCTATAAGACCCAGCGTCCGGTTCTTAAAAGCCAGAACCTCAAAGGTGGGGATATCAGCTTTCTTGGACAAAGTCTGTGTATAGTCTGAAATGGCTCTAGTGACAGGATTACGCACGACAATAATAAGCTTGATGTCTCTTGCCATGGAGTGGATGCGCTTGGGGGCATGGTTAGTCACAAAGTAGCTTGGTGTCTTCTCCATGGTGATCTGCCCCTCCAGTGTTGAAGGCATCAGGTCTCTGGGAACAGAAACAGCAGAGGGGGGGAAAAAAAAACAGCTTAGCATGATATTACCCTCAATACCTCTTCCAGTGCAAATATTATACCCAAGGACAAGGTGCAAGCAAATCTGGTACATTTACTAAGCAGTGCATTATTCGAAATTACAAGAGAAAATAACCGTTATTATCACTGGACATTATGTTGTGAGGAGAAACATACAGCTAATTACATCCATAGAGTAATATGCGGAGATAAAAGAAGGAAGATGAAACAGCAGGAAAGCAAGTATGCTCATTGCTTAATTGACTCCATCTGTGTTACTCCAGGAGCTGTTTTGGAACTTTAATAATGAGTTCACTGCATATCATTAATACTGGGGTGCCTGGGGTATTGTTTTGTCATACATTTATTATGCATGCTAGGCTCACACTCTGTGCAGGCACTTTTATTTCAAATGCACATGCACTTCCCCGGCAGGAGAAGATTGGAATGGGTGCAGGCAGCTCTTTTCTTTTCCTCTTTCTGCTACATTTAAGGTTAGGGGCCGATCATTTAAAGCAGCAGTGATTAATTATCAGATTCAAGGTGATAATTTGCAGTACAGTTGAAATGTCCCTGACTTGATGAATTTATCCAGGGAGTCGCAGGAAGCCATGAGCCATTGCCACCAATGTTATGAGTTTCGTCTATGAGTTGTAGGATAGGCCAGTGCCGAGGCAAGTATATCAAATGCACGGAGGCAACTCTTGTTTTTGCAGCTTTTATTTTTGTATCAGTAATAAAGCATAGCAATCGCCTCAAGCAAACCCTTATCAAATGTTTACACTGATGTTCATTCCAATCCGTACTGTTTTCTTTGTTTGTAGGCTATGTGATTCAGTGCTAAATTGGTACATTAAATCCTCTGTGAGACATGCAGATTATTTAACTACTAACGAATACGAGCACAGGAGCTCTGTAATACAATGTAAAAAAAGAAGCAGAATCCAAGCACGTAGAAAGCTGCTTCCTTCCAAATTCACCAATGTTTGCTTGGAAATGAATGTCCGAACAAGCGACCAAAATCCAAATTATTTCTTCTGGAGACTCACTGATTTAGTGGAGAAATTTCCCCATAATTCTGGGATAAAAGCTATTTCCTTCGCTCTGCAATATTCTTTTTCCATTTGGCTGCCCTGCACCACAAACCTACAGTTGTAACGATATAGTCACATCAATCATTTGCATCTTGGACATATTCTAAATTAACTGTTCTCCAGCAAAGAATCCAATTTACTCTGCTAGACATAAGAGCTGTTATGCACATATCGACCACACACATGTACCCACGGATACTGGGCTGAAAGTCTCACAAGTGGCCTGGTAATTGCATCTCAGTAACAGTATTGCCTTCCTGATGGGTAATTTCCCTCTGGATTATGTTTGTCTCTTGACAGTATAGAACTGTGGTTACTTCTGGGCCTGTAATGGGATATTAAACATATCTACAGATAGCATAGTGACCAGAAAGAGTATTAGTTTTCATTATATTCAATCACTTTCCACACTTCCCCCTTCCAGTAATAAATGGCTAAAGATTTTTTTAACCTTTCAAGGACTTCAGGTCTGTCTGCCATTAAACTCCAAAGTCCAGTAGGTGGTCTATTAGAGCAACATTGCCATGCAGAAAAAAAAGTTCAGATACACACCACAGCGAATCACCTTGAAACAACCGACGTCCTACTGTATGGACATTAGCTGCAGCGTCTCCCTGGCAATCTTTGGAGCATATCCAATTGAAAGGACAGTTATAGAGTGTTCAAGGTTACTTTTTTTGAAAACACAAACATAGCACGCTGTTATTGTAATCACGCTCATTGCTTGTCATCATACATTTAATTAAAAAGCGAGGGAAAGCACATAAGCCAGGTAGTTTGTTATTGTGCTTTTGATTGAGAATCAGTCATGGACCATGTACGTCTAAAATGTCAGTTGAATGTTGAGGCGGGAAGGAAATCAAAACACTGATAAGCAAGCTAATTTTACTGTGCATTGCAAACGACTCCTCTGGCCTTGCAGTCTAGTGGAACTGAAGTAAACACGAGCAAACAGTTAACTCTTCCTTTTTTTTTCTCTCCACATCAGCTGCTCAGCTCAATGCAGGTCATTCAGGTGGGTAGCTAAATAAAATCCATAGCGCTAAAGTGGCGCTGCTTACCATCTGCTGTTTACTGCCTCACACCAAGAACATACCACATAGCATTTATTTCTTGCGTTTCAACACATGCCTAACACTTTATTTACACAGCAAACAGAAGTTTGAAGATAGAGGAAAGGTCTCTCATACCATTTGAGGCATACTAACTTTGTTGCATTACAAGTTTTTAAACGAAATAATACAAACTTTCTGATAAAATCATTGTCAAGATGTGACTCTCCGACAATTTAAGGCATAAGGCGTTTGAGGCATTTCCATCAAATATTAACAAAACATTTTGCTTTTAGATACTTTAGGTGGAAGAAAGAAGTGAAATAATTGATGAAAAGATAAAATCAACCTTTAAAGCGTGTTCAGTTTCGAGTTGCACCAAGGTTACGTACTCCTCATATTTTTTTTAGATCTGGAGGATGCCATTTACAAAAGTTGATTCATTAGTGAGAATGTGAAGTACGTCAAATCATATCATTTTTGTGCGTCTGTTAAAGCAGAATCTTACTAGATAATCGCATTTCCTAAACACCCACTACAACGTACGCGAGCATTTAACTCGATGCTTCATTCTGTTTTGTCAAACTGTTGTGCGGGGAATATTTTGAGGTATGATGAGGCGAGGGATCATGCTCATCTACATTCCCGGATACTAATAGGTCCAAGCTGTTTATGGAGAAATGCGGTTTCTCCAGAGAAGCTTTGCTGTTTCTAATAAACTCTGGCAGAGGAATCAACGCTCCCACAGTCTCTCATTTGGACTGATCACATCTCAGCTGCAGAGTATCAATCTGCCGTGCTTCCTCCACGTCATGTCAAATACAATCAATTATTCTAAAGGAGTCCACTCATAATAAGCTTCTGACTCCTAGGAGAGTATACTTTGGAGAGGGCTCCAATGTTGTGGGCAGATTTCTGTGTTTTTTTTCCAATAACGCCTAAAAAAACTAAGATAATGATATTGAGGTGTAAATTACAGGAATTCATTGCTGTCTGCCAATACTGACTCAGTAAGAGAGAATAATCCTTTTGTCGTGGAGGTGTCAGAATCTTGTCATCTTGCCATTTATGAAGGAACACACTTTTTAGTCCTATTTAAAAGAAAGCAAAAGCTGTACTTGGATTTACTAAAAATGGCTTTGATAAACTTTTTTAAGTTAACCAGTGTTGACTTAAAAAAAAACAAGCAATGCATTACACATGCAATTGCAAATACAAATATCAGTTGAGGGTGTGAAAGCGTTTTTCATCAAGAACAGTCAAGACATTTGCAGTGAGAGATACTGTGGTCATTTTGCAATGAATAATCCAATTATTTCACCGTGAGTGACATGTTTGTGATTACAGCGGCACAGAGAACAAAGACATGGGTTTACTGCAAAGTGGAGAAAAAACAAAGGTTGGTCAAATGAGTCATTCTTTGCTTGGCTCTCAACAAGTGGATGCGTACATGTTTGGCACACAAAAAAAAAACAAGCCCACAGGCCAGAGCAAAGGGGTCCTGGTGGGTCTGCTGTGGAGTGGGAGGCATTGTTTTGTCACGGTTAAGGTGCAACTTTTAGGAAGAAAATAAATACAAAGAAGGCTGCCATTCTGAGCGATCAGATCGTGTTCAAGTAATGGGAGAGAGCTTGGCTTGTTTTTTGTTTTTCTCAACCTGAATCTGACCTAACCACCTGATGTGTAGTGAAAGTATCCTTTCAGCAGCCTTTAAGCTATTAACTGGATTTAGTTATGCAATGCACACAGACCTACTTAGGTTAAACTGGGACAATTACAATGAGAATGTTATGTAATTTGACATTTTGAGCATTGAAAAAGTGACATTTGGCTTTTAACATGTGTCACACCTATCTATCCATCTCTCTCTCTCTCTCTATACATATATATATATAGATATAGATATAGATATAGATATATATATATATGACGCAGAAACACACTTAATACATTTATTTTAATGATTCCTTCTGAATCACTTACACATTATGTTTTTTTTTTCACTATCTTTAAATTCAAGAGGCTTTTCACACCATCATATTCATGCATATGAATAATAGGCATAAAAAACTTTTATTGAAATCCAGTAAAAAGCGAAGATATGGTTGAATGTATGTAATATTACTGTAGAGTTTTAGATACAGAGCTGTTACTATTACACTGGGCAATATAGAAATTGTTTATTTTATTTTATTTTACTGATTGCCAGTTTATTTCATATTTTCAGGTTTTTCTTGTTTACATTTTGTTTATAAAAAGCCACTATATAAGTTGTTTCATAAGAAAGATGAAACCAAACCAAATTGTATTTCAAAATGCAGTCAGGTGCTTAATTATCACCAACAACACTTTAACAAGAAATAAATCTATACTACAACATTTTTTTGATATTGTTTATTCTACAGATGTTTCCTTTGACTCCCTATACTGTTTTTTTTCTGTTAATCAGCTAAAATAAAAACTATTTCCAGCTTTTTGAAAAAACTTTAAGACCAACATAAGCAATGGCGTCCTGCATTAGAACATTACTTTATTTATTTATTTTTCTTTTCACTCAAAGTTCCCAGTTTGGCTAATGCCCAAAGAAGCAGTGATGAAACCAGGCCCATACTGACTGAAGAGTGTTGCTAGGTTGTTTCAAAGCTGTTTAGACAATAGAATGAAACCATGCCAAGCTACAGTATGAGATTTTTTGTTCTTTTCTTTAATCATAACAGTACATTGGATAACAGAATGAGGAACACTGTGTGAGTTAAAAAAAAAAAAGTCACTTTATTATTTAACATTACGCTAAATTTATTATGTGCTATTATGTGAAAATTACTATTGGTGTGGTAATACCACCTTTTAAGAGCCAAAATAAGCAAAGCAGATTAAAATAATATTTCATATATAACAGCTTTCTCATACTTACTAAGTAGTAATTAGGGGGTAATTGAGAGAGAACTCTAAGTTAATGGTCTAGTAGCTGGAGAATCTTTTGTGACGAATAAGTCATTAATAAGTGACTTATAATTATTTCTAAAGAGTCATTAAGCTCCTAATGTGCATAATAATGGTAAATAAGTACACCTTAACATGGAGTGCTATTGAACTATGGATTTAAAACTAAGTTATAAAGAGGTTAAATACATTTCAGGTTTAATGCTGTCCCACAGATTGTCATACAAACTGTTGACTTTTCTTCCCAAGTGCATTGCTTTCTATCACCTGCAATGCCGTGATCACAGAATATAGACTGCATATGCATCCATATTCATCATCCCATTTTCACAGACTACATTCATTAGTAAAATGCAACACTTTGAGCCTAGTGGTCAGAGTTATGCTAAATTGTTTGATGTTAATATTGTCAGTCTTTCCTCAATAGAGACAAGCAAATCATGTCCGTAACATGGCAAAGAGAGCAAAACTGCTAGACTAATTAAAGCACAACATAGCCTCCTCACTCTAAATAAGCCTATTATACTTGTACTTGTGCGAGACTGTAGACTTCAGCGAAATAGTTGAGGACAGAAGTGACAGCTGGTCCTGATCAAACCCCTATTCCCCACTCCCTTCCTGAGATCCCTCTAAAGACCATCCCATTCCAACAGTGGGCAAGCCAGGTACTTCTCTGCCCACATCACCAGACTGCAGTGCTGAGATCTGAAGCTGTGCTCAGATGCCCTTTGGACATAAAACATCATGAAATAAAGTGTGGCAATGAAGGAGACTATGAGGATGTTTGGAACGCTGTACCGAACCTGCAACGTTAGTACATAACAGTGTATATGAGCCAGAAAATAAGTCTATTTTTAACTGTATTAATGTCTGGGAGAGAGAATGGAAGCAATCTTATCTCAAATCAAACTTCAAGGATATTGCCTTTTTTCAACTTTACTGTCTTGTCTTAACATTGCTGGCTATAAAAAGGAACTGATTTCTAATCATAAATCTTGAAATAAACACAGAGTACATAACCCAAAATAATATCCTTACATAATGGCTCATCTGTGGTCTAATAAAAAAAACAGCAGTTTGCCACTCCTCTGAAAGACGATTGTCTCCTTTTATTGTTCTTTGCTTGTTTGTTTATCTCCCTTTGAATGAACTGATGAGAGCACTTCAGACAACACTCATTCAATTTGATCACAATTGCCCTCAATATTCCATTATTGATGTAGCCACTACAGAAACAAGCCTATGTTATGTGCTTGTCCCAGCAGTGCTGCACCACTTTTACATTCATTTATTTACAAAGTTGGAGCACAAGCGAAAACACAACATAACAATAGCACGCAGTTCAATTTGATGTGATAATATCAGTGTTAATGAGCCAGTGGACAGAGTGTGGCCTCGAAGTTTGTTGTTTTTTTTTACATTAAATACTTTATCCTTGGTATTTATGTTAAAAATGTAAAGCTCTGCATTTTCTTCTCTGTGGAACAGACAGGTTTTCATTACCGTCTGCCTAGCCCAACTGTATTCACTTACACTGTTAAAACCTTATCAAATGTCTAATAACTCAACGAAATGCACAAAACAGCAGCTCTAATTGAAAGTCACACCTGAATACGTCAAAGTCAAAGGCTAAAATTTACATCCTGGGTATATTGCAGATCCAGCTCAGTTAAGCAGAACCAATTAATATGACAGTTTGAACATGATAGATTTCCTTGCCAGAGGAAAAAAAAAAAAAAAAGGGCAACACTTCAGGATCCAATCAGTTTAAGTTGACCACAGACAAAAGTTTGCACTTGTTTGGCTGCATTATGTAAAGCAACCTTTTATTAAAAATGCTCATTATTTACACACATTATACACATTAGTGAGCTCTTATATGGTTTTTCGAAGTGGATTTTTGAGGTTGTTGAAGTGTAACTTTTGATAAAGTATCTGTCAGAATGGCAAGACTGAAAGGCATCAATTATTGTCGTTAAACAAGAAGACATGAAGATATGAGCTGCTGCATGTCATCAGATCAACGCCATATGACTAAAGAAAGAAATCATGTAAAATTGATAACTAACGTCACCAAATTTGCATGTGTGGCTTTTATATTTTAATATAAAGAAAGGACAGGAAAGGATAAATTCTATTTTATTTAATTTCCAGTATAATATGTAGGTTTTTGTAAGACATATATCACAGACTCTATTGTATCTTACTATTGGAATGCATTGCTCATAAGTACACCAATGAAAACTTAAAAGATTTGATATCCAAATGAAAGATTTTTGGCAGCTCTAGCACTTAAACACCTGGACATTTTCCAGAAATGACCTATCAGAGGCAGTATTTTTTTTCCTTCTTTTTTTTTTGTAATTTTTTTCTTTTTTTCAAATTTATTATTAGGCTTCAGGTCAGCATGACACTACAAAAAAGAAGACTGCACAAACTCTTACTTTCTGTGTGCAAGACATTACCCCAACACACACAGAACTTTGACGGTTTTCTCCTCTTAGAAGTTTGAGTTAACTCACAAAATGTCAAGATGAATATTGTGAAATTTTTAAAGCAAGCAGACTTTTTTATTTTTGCCATTTCTCGTGTTGCAAAAATCTTTGCAATGAAGCCTTTCAGAAATGTCAGTGTTGGCCAGTTTATTCTATATAATGAACGTTTTTCACACATTACAAGAAAAGAAGCAACTGAGTTGAGTACTTGGCTATTTTTTCCCTCAAATGTATGTGTTAAGATAACCTCAGTCTTCATAGCTATAGAAATTGAAAATAGTAAAAAAAATATATATATATATGTATATAGTAAAAATCAAGTTGCTGCTCAACTGGGTAGGAATGATTGCATTCAAAGTCTAAGGAGCTGGGAAAGAAAAGCGTCTGGACTTCTTTGAGTTGCTTGAAGACGTTTCACCTTCCATCAGAAGCTCCTTCAGTTCTAAGGTCATATGGTGGCGATTTCCAGATTTAAGTGCTATGGGAGTGTCCCCCAAGAGGGACACACGAGCCAAGGTGTGAAAACGGGTGTGGGTCACAATCAGCCAAGGTTTCAGGTAAACTCATTGTGAAACCTAACCCCCCCCCCCATCATTGATTTCCTGAGGTCAGAAAGCCCAGGATGTGAGTGGGCTTTAAGGCGTGTAGGAAGGGCTCTCAAAACTGGATAATAGATAGTTGGTGTCGTAAACCACCGCCTCTGTTCAAAGATGCTCATTCACAGTGGACATAGATTGCTTCTTTCACTCCTCTTTCAAACCATTGGTGAACATTGGTGTCCTTGAAGGAGTGACCTTTGTCCTTCAGATGCAGATGGACCGCTGAGTCTTGTCCTGTGGGCGTGGCTCTTCTATGTTGTGCCATGCATTTATGAAGTGGCTTCAAATTAGTAATAAGTTCACTGGTTCACCGTGACATGTATTTGTCTTGATGCTTCAACCCAAACCTAAATAGCACTCTTCAGAACACATTTGCATTCATTACTTAGTTACTACATGACAGATATTGAAATGCATCAATAAGAAATCCAGCAAAAGCAAAAGTGTGTACTGTGTTTCCTTTCTTGGCTTTCCTGTTTAACATTAATCAAGGCCTTCAGTGGCTCCAACAGAACTGCAGGAACATCACACATAATGGCATATAAATGCTGCATGGAGCCACTTTCAATCTTGGTAATCCTGAACGTTTTCATTCAAATAAATGTCTGAAAGCCCCCATAAATCACTTAATGTGGTATCACAATTGTAATTAAGTCTGTTGCTGACTGATGAAAATGGTGCACCATGTTTATATTTGGGATATTACAAAACTAGTGCCTTTGCCAAGAGACAAATGCTTTATTAATTTATTGTATTAAGTTATTAATTTGCACAACAAATATTACCAACTGCTACAGCTTCACATTAAAAACATTAAATAGCAAAACAAAATTTTATTGTGTTGGACTCAGGAAGTAGAATGGATCATCTACCAGTCGGAATATTGGGTGATGTGAAGGAGTCCGCTCTCGAAGGTAGAAATAACACACAGCTGTTCAGGTTTTTACGTGATCACGGGCCGTCAGAGAATGCTGCTGGTCAAGCTAACACCCTGAAGACGCGCCCTGTGACCAGGCTGCTTTATTTTTATAGGGGAGGATGACTCCTCAAACAAAGGTTTCAAACACATGCACGCGCACATACATCCCTACATGCTCTCAAGATGTATGCTGCTTTGGCTCAGGACGTCCATAAACACAAGACAGCCTGCACTCCTACGTTGACCCTTTTAGTTGACTCTTTTAGTTAGCCCTCTAGATGGCCCTTTAGATAAGGTTAGTTAAGCCTCAACAGACACAGTTTTAACTATATTTCACACACCATATGGCGACTCTACCAGATACAAATAGAGGAAAAACACTGGAGCTTACAGAATACAATAGTTACAAAGGATGAGTGAAGACAAGTGTTACTTTCTCTTATAAGGGTCCAGGCGGTGTGAGGGAAGTAACAAAAAGTATCCGGGTCGAAAAGAGGAGACAGAGACAAAATGGGTTAAATTAAAGGGTTTTATTAAAGCTCCAATTAATA
>VUQR01035031.1:45129-81167 GCA_015108515.1 Hemichromis elongatus | reverse complement strand
GAGGGGAAAAAATGAAAGACATCTTTAATGTCTTTTCTGCTCAGCTCTTAATTGCAAATTTCCCCTGAAGGCAAAAAAAAGTATGGCTGAACAATGAGGCTGCCCAGGGGAACCACCATAGATTAATTGGACAGATAGGAACCCTCTGACATTAACATTTATGCATTTGTTTACTCTTTTTCAATGAATAATAATAGGCAACCTCCCTTGAAGATCCCTACTCTCTCATTAGTTCCAGTGTGTAGTTTGTTATGGATGGGAATACTGAAGCAGTAAACGAAGAGGGGAAAAAAACTGTACAGAACCGTTCATCGCAGTTCCGGGCAGGAATACAAAAAGTATTTCCAGAGAGAGTTCAGAACATTTTATTTTCACAACTTTTCATGGAGATTTGGAGCTTCTGTACATCCATTATCTATGTCATTAGCGCCACTATCTAGAGGGAATATTGAAGAAGCCTTTTTGGTGTTTTTGGGACAAATGCTAAAGACACAATTTACAATGTGAGATTTTGACAGTAGTTTGCTTATTTAGAAGTCATCGGCTATCAGATATTCAGGCATTTCTAATTTATTTATTTATGTTTTTTTTCTACTATCCCTCGTCTATTTGAAGGATAATGCTCACATAAAGTTCTGTAAGATATATTTGACACATTTCTGCTTTCACTATGTTACTCTGTAGAAAGCTGAAGTATACCAGCTCTTTATCTTCATCCTTTCGGAGTTGTTTCGGAGCTTTCCCAACCAACCGACTGGTCTTTTTTTTTTGACATGGAGAAGTCTGTATCTCTTGAGGTGTCCTGTGGATGGTGCTTCAGTAGTATGGGTCCATTGTTGTGGAGCTCTTCAGTGAAAAATAATGACAGTCTGCTTGGCATTGTTGGCAATAAGCCAGATCCTTTCCCAGGGAGTGGACCACTCCAGGGTTTCTTTTCTTCACCGATTCTTTTCACATCCTTTATGGACAAAATATTCTAGGTGCAGCCAAGAGGTGGAGGGTGTCTGTGGTCTCACTATATTGTCTTTGCTTTTCTAGATGATGAAAGTCTGTTGGCCTCATTGACAGATGATCTCCAGCCTGCATTTGGGGTTCTCAGTTGGAAAAGAGTAGAGAGCTCTCTATGGGTTGTGAATGACTTGCTGCGCTAAGTAGAAGAGTTTGGGTATTTTAGGGTGTTGCTCATTTCCTTAAGAGCTTGGAAGACTGGCATACAGATTAGTGTAGTGACTACACTAATGTCGATGCTGTACAAGTCCACCCAGTGGTCAGTCCACATTTCTACATTCAACTATTGCCACAGGGTGTGAGTAGGGACTTAAAGTAGGGCAACTAACCTTGCTCAGGGTGTCTGGGATTTCTCTTAGAGAGAGAGAGAGAGAGAGAGAGAGAGAAACAAAGTCTATTCAGGAGGAGTTTAGATTAGGGCTGTCTCAGAAGGATTCTCTACATTCGCTGGCCAGAAACAATCAGTAACATCAAACTATGGGAAAGAACCTGTCAACTTCCAGTAGAGGAAGAAATCAGGAAGAGAAGATGGCGCTGGGTAGGGCATGCTTTACTCAAACCGCCAACCAACATCACAAGGCAGGCTCTCAAGCAAGCGAAAGAGAGGCCACCCAAGAAACACCTGGTAACGAGACCTCGAGGCAGAAACAAAAATTATGGGCTAGACCTGGACCCATCTAGAAAGCGTGGCCCTGGACAGAAATCTCTGGAGGTCTATATTTGGCACCCCATACCCTGGGAAGGGTGGAGGGCAGTAGTAGTAGTTGGATTAGGGCTGCCATTCCTCAACACTGAAAGGAGCCAGTTGATGGGATATGACTAGCATATGTTCCGGATGAGGTGTTTCAGTCGATTGGGATATGATCCCAGTATAGACCCATGATACGGTGGAGAGATTATATTGCTCTGCTGGCTAGAGCTAGCTGTGGAGCGGGAGGTCTGAGCATTTCTGCTTAGACTGATACCCCCTGAAACATGGACCTGGATAAGCAGGAAAAATAAAAAGCAGAATGAAAAATAGTAGAATGAAAATGAAATTTTTCTTTTTTCCTAAATGCAAAAAACACTTGAAATCTGCTCACAAGGATGTTAAGATTGGATTTCTAGCATGTAATCTCTTCTACTGAAAGCATATTTTGCTAACATCTTATGATATAAAGTGTTTATGGCTCACTGCTCATTGGTGGCGCAGATCTTGCCTCCAAGCATTTTGAGTTTGTGCCATCATCATCTTGTGCCCAGAAATAATCTGTACTCCTTTGTTAGGGTTATAAAGAATTCATGAGCTCCTGTAGCCGCACATTTCACAAGCAGTCTAATGTTTAGCTGCATGAACTCGGAACATTAATTACAACAAACAGCCTCAGTGGTGCGATATGTAGAGAAGATGCAAACACCATTGGCTAATTTTGCACAAGATGGACAAGTTGGGCCTGCATTTTAGCAGGAAACCATAGCCAGAGAGAAGTTAGAGGACGGCCCTGAAATTGTGCACAGGGCCCACACTTGCTGTGGTATAGATGAGCACGTTTTCCCTCACACTGATTTGAAAATGTTTTCCCCGTTAATGGGAGCAGGGAGAGAATGACATCATGCTCTTTGTACAGTTGTGAGGAAAAATATGTTTAGTGTGGGAATTATTTTTTGGTATTAAAAATTCCGACCGTGTGGGCCAACAGCAATGAAACAGTTCATTCTTTAACAGCCCTGCTGTGCCTCACCGCTGTTAGCTGCGGTGCTTGGCGTGATGTTCGCATGCGAGAAAAAATAATAACAGTGATATAGCTTCAATGGAAATTGCAGTGTTTCCCACCCAAACTGAAGTGTGGAAGTGTGCTTTCATTCGAAATATCAAAAGGTTTTGGGTTTGACACCGTAGCCTTTTTAATCCTTGTTTTGCACCTGCAGCCTTTCATTTTTATCCAAATTCTATTATCATTTCTTAAGACTCCGTAGCAGTAAAAAGCAATGCTAGAGAAAAAAAAAGCAATGGGTGGTTAAAAGAAGAAATATCCAGAAGCATGAAAGATAAGGTTACCTTCATCAGGCTATAAAAGAAAATAAAATCCTTTAGAGTTGAAAAGGACATGCTGGGTTTCAGAGGGAGAAGGCTTATTCAGAATGAAGAAAGTGACTCCCATATCACCGAGTGCTTAAAATCCTCACCTGCTCTACAGTAATACGATCACCTTTCACTCATGCTTTAAAGTGATCAGGAGAGTGGGGCAATCCAGTCTGGATACCTGCGGTGCATTGGTGTCATCAGTCCTTCTTAAAGAAGAGCCTCTCCATTTCCCATCAGTCACCGAACGCCCAGACTTCTCTTATTCTCCGAACAAATAAGACAGCTTTACCATTATTTCATCTTATTCATGTCTAATATGCCTCATTTTTGCAGCCTACAGTTCTCGTTTTCTTAGGTAACGAGTCAAGCAGTCATGAAAGAAACTGTATGGCCATTGAAGTGTCATGTTCAGGAAAAAGCTTCTTAGCGTTTATGATGAGATATTTCTGTTTTTTGCTTGTGATTTTTGTTATTTTTAGAGTGTGTGTGAGAGAGAGTGACAACCTTTACTAACTGTGCCCCTGCCACGATTCATCGTTCACCTCTGCTTTCAAGCACAGGGAACAATGTTTTTCCCTCTGCGGTTTACTTTACTGATGTGGTGACTTCAGTTGCCTTAGGCGCCACTTCGAGCGCACAATGCCATGGAGCCTGAGGTGAAGGACACAGACAGACAGGGCTGTCTGAACGAAAGTGGCGACTGAGAAGGATGAAAGAGTGTTCGGATATGAAAAATCAACTCGGCTTGTACGTCGTGGACACGGTCACTCGGAGATTTAATCATTTGTATGTGCAGGGGCTCTTTATTTTAGGGAAAAGTGTCATCATGTGGACCTCTGAGGACTCGCTGCAGGATTTTTTTAATAGTCAAGCAGCTGCTCCCTCTGTGACTTCTTCCTAAGCAAAGAGAGATCTTGACTCATTAAGGAGCTATCTTTGCTTTGGTCAGTCAATATTTAAATAGGCCTGCCCCATCAGCCTGCATGTTTGATATTCATCCAGTGTCTGCTGGAGCATATATAATGGAAAATCTTAGTCTGCTCATCCATGAATGTGACTCTTTAGTTTCGCTAATGGTGGTACTCTAAGTGTTACTATGAGACCCGATCCTTTGCCCAGCTGGTAGAGTCTCAACGTATGCTGGTTGGATTTTTTTAGTTTAATAACTTTAGTAAACGTAAGGTGGTTTGTCATGAAAGTCTGTATGGATAGTGATCCATATAACTGACCTCTTGGCCTCCAAATATCCTAGCATCTGCTTGATGAATTGGCACAAAGTTTGGCACAGGCGTTTATTTCTCCTATAAATTAGATTAGATTGGGGTGACTCGGACTCGGGATTTGGAGTCTTTGTCTGATTTAGTTATCAGCTAATCGCACGGTTGGTGGTTCAATCCCATGTTCCCCCCCCAGGGTGTGAGAGTGAATCTTAGGTTAGGAAAAAGCACTGCTATTAATGTGTGTGCGAATGGTTGAATGAGGTGTGACGTAAAAGAAAAACACTATATTAGTACCAGTTCATTAGATTAGCTTTCATTTTGATCTGCAATTACAGGGGGAAATATTCGACCTACAGTAGCAGCACCAGCAAAGTTAGCAACATTATCACAATAATGTCTGTAAACACTAGAAACACACACACTAAGACCATTATGCATTTCTAAAGTGCTGCACACATGTTGCCCACACATCAGCTTAGGTCATTTTTATTTCAGTGTAAAATGTCTCAACAGCTATTACATGGCTCTCGCAGCAATTTCTGAACAGACAGTCCTCTTCCCCAAAGTTAAATATGTCATAAGTTTGGCATTTTTCTGAATTTTTATCAGCCGCTATCATCAGATGTCATTTTAAACTTCTCCGTACCCACAACGTTAATGATATTCTCATCCACCTCAGCTGTGCAGCTTGCTAACATTTTGACCTGACACCTTAAATTTCAGTGAGACAACCAAGATGAAAGTAATGCAGGAAAGGACATGACGACTCTTTTATGGAGCCAGTAAAGAAGATTAAAGGAAGGCTTTTCTTTAATTATGTAGTTCAGGGATTTTTTTTTTTTGTTTGTTTGTTTGCTTCCCTCACTCCTCCCACCCTCACCCCTGCCTCTCCCTAGTTTTCTCTGGGTTTGCTGGCTTGTACACTCCGGTGCACTCACAGCCACAGCCAAGCCTTAGCTGAAGGCACACTGAGCTGTATGTAAATCAATTTGGAACGCAGCCGTATGTGGAAATAGAATTAGACTTGTCAGCCACACCTCTTTAGTTCCTCTCTCGTCTTCATCTGCCTCTGCTTCTGTAGTAGTCTGCTCTTTTTGGAGTTTAGCATATGCTACCATAAGTAGCAGCTATAGGAAGGCTTA
This sequence comes from Hemichromis elongatus, assembly GCA_015108515.1. Lineage (NCBI taxonomy): Eukaryota > Metazoa > Chordata > Actinopteri > Cichliformes > Cichlidae > Hemichromis > Hemichromis elongatus. The sequence continues at coordinate 75,732 of VUQR01035031.1, read as the reverse complement.
GGGGTTAGGCTTGTGGGGGAGAGGGGATTAAAAGAAATCACTGAAGTTAGCACTCTTCAAAGGAAGTAGAGAGGCTGCAAGAGGAGCCACATTGCTCTCAAATGGTACCATGCTCAAGGGGATTTGTGTAATGGTGAATTATTACATGAGACACAGTCACATGTATGTAAATGAGTTTCTGCACTCGCACAGAATGTCGTGCGCGCTGGATCAAGAGAGAAAGATGTTATTATAAACATTGATCTGTGTAAACAGCGAGTGATGCATTCAGCTTCAGCTTCATCGATCACACTGTTGTGGCGAATCTCTGTCTCTTTGATTTGATTTGTTCTTTTTAAATACAACTCATCAAAATACTTGTTCAATTCAGAGACAACAACAGTTCCATCTCCTATAATTTCAGAAATGGCAGAAAATTACATCTGCCGGTTTGTTTTATGCCTCTAAAATGAAGAAGGGTCCTCTGCTGTAATGAGTTTTTATGCTGTCCTTGTCTGTATTGTCCCTGCATTGTGCTAGTCATATTGCTGCCAGCCTCAGATGTTGTGTAGGATATAGTGTAGCAATCCATTCATGCCAGCAGATGGAATGGAAACAGAATCGTACTTTATGTTCATCTGAGACGTCGCGGGACGTCAGATTTTGAAGGCTAGATCAGCCATTTCAGCAACACAATGAGTTTTCTCGCAAACATATGCGGGACTCTTGATTTAGATTTACTGGAAGGGCCTTTCCAAATAGTGAATCATGCTCCTAATTATATTTAAACATCACACGCATGAGCAGCACTCTAGCCTCAAAAGGCAGCTGTGGAAAGCTATTCATCTGGCTTTTTAGAGACAATCAATAATTCATGCAGTTATTTCAGAAAAGTTAAATGAAATCTAAGGAGGCGCATGTAAGATGAGAGATTATTCTTTAAGACAAATATTATTTTCTGCCTCCCAGGGGTGCCGTTAAACAGCCCGTCGTTTATCACAATTAACCTGGGCGACCATTAGTGAGCTGTTAATTAGATACTACACTGTGTCTAATGAATCGCAGCACACAGTTAGGACCGCAGAATCTGTGGTTATTGACTTAAACAATTACAGGAATGAAAATGAAAAAGAAAATGTGTTTTTCCATGTGGAGGTGTAATACAGTGGTGTAGACACAGAGTCAACATGCAGAGCATAAAACATCCTGCAACTTATTAACCTGTTAGAGCTACGGACTAAATTATCAATCCTCACAGTATGCAGTCAAAAGGGACAAGTAAAAGATGTATTTATTTTCCACATGATTATAAAATAGCAACACTTTGTCTTTTGTAACATAATCAAGGAAAATTCAAGGCGGCATTAGACGATGGAGGTGGGCTGTTGGCACCAGTACATGGAAGTGTACACTTTCTTCCTTAGGTAGCTGTGTTTTAGTTAAAAATTTGGTCATTCTGGGTTCTGGGTCAGATCCGCGATACAGCATCAGAGCGCGGCAGCAGTGAGAAACAGACGCATGTAACAGTCTTCAGCAGTGTAAGATACACAGATACACACCAACTGAGCTGTAAGATAACCAGCAAGGAAATTCTCTGCAAATGCACAGTAAACATTCATGGCCTCATAAACTCTGTGTACTCTTGCCAGCAAGTTGATTACAGGGAGATTCCATCACGTAAATCCTGCAGATTTTTTCCGCAGCGCGTGTCTCAGTCCCAGCGGCCACACCGCCCCTAAGCTGGCTTTTCCAACATGTCCCAAAAAAAATCCAGCACGGGAGCATTTGCTTGGAATTACCGCTCACGTGACACAAATCCCATCTTTACGGCAAACTGAGCCGTTTGAGTGCGCCTTCCTATAAATGTGCTGTGGCTGTTTCTGAGCGCCACTATTTAACGCCGCTTTTACGCGTTCACTGTTAAGATACATATTTTGGGCTTGTCCGTGAAGCATGCAGCTTCCTCTGATGTGTCATCAAATTTTTATGAGACGTACCGGGCTCTTCAACGTGATTACTGGCCGCTTGGCTTATCAGATTTGGAGCTTGCTAATGGCATGATAAGGCACATTAAAGCGATAATAAGTATTTAATGAAGTTTAAATGTGGTCAGGCTCGGGGCACAGAGGATTGATCTTCCTATAAACGGGTAATAAAATAATTAACTGTAAATATCCAGATAAGACTTTAAATGGTCCTGAAGAATGGAAGAAAAAAACAACACATTATTGGCTTAATGCCTCACCATTGCCACTAGTCTCATCTAAGTCTGGTTTCTGGTACATGTGAGTTGCGTGGGGTGGCACAGCACAGTGGGGTATGTGTGATCTGCCACTTTTTTGCCACATAATCACCTTTAGGATAATACACATATATTGAGGTGTTCTCATGCCAGACTTGCAGAAATTATTGTTGGTTTTCTGGGTATTTCCACCTCCCTCTCTTCTTCTAATGCACTCTAACACACACACACCCTGAGATCATCTTCCCTGATGTCAATGTGACTATACAGCTGCAAAAAAATGGGTGTTCCTGCTGCTCCTTTGCCAATGCTCAGGGTGGGTCTCTCCGTGTCCATCTGTTCATGGCCTGTAGAGGAAGGCACACCCACTCTTTCTCTCTCTCTCACACACACACACACACACACACACACACACACACACAAGTGCCACACAGTTGAAAAGATATGCACAGACACACACTCACACATGCTGAGAAATTACATCAGCATTGGTTCAACTTGTTCATGCTGAATGCCAGGGGATTCAAGGACACTTATGAATCACGTAATAAATTTACAGAAAATCAAGTCTCTCCTTACTTCGGAATGCTAAGTGTTTCATCCACATCAACCCCCAAATCCTTACAAGCAATCTACATAAAGTCAACTGAGGGTCAAGTCCTCTCGATAGTCTGAAAACGAAGTCTTCTTTTTTCTAATCGATGGGTAAATAAATGGGTTTTTTATGCTCTTGTTATGTTCTCTTCTTAGGGGTCTTTTTGCCAGCCATTACACCGAGACGCATTACCAGGAGGATGGAAGTGCAGTCACCGGTGCTCACAACTTCACGGTAGGGCAGCGTTGGAGTGCTTTTGACATTTATGGTCAAGTTGATGTTCAGCCATGCTGCACAGTCACGTTGTAAAAAGTGACCCTTTAAAAATACTCACAAAGACAGATGAGTTTTCTCTTCTTCCAGCGAATCAGCTTTACTCATTTAAAACCAAATCTAGGACAGAAATGAGAGTTTTGTTGTCGTGGGTTTTTTTTTTAATTGCTTCCATGTGGTCGACTTTGTATTTGAAAGCCTCCCACTGTTGGTGAGCACACTCTATCCCGTGGCCTACTTGATGATAAGCTGTGTTTCATGCTGGTAGTTTTTCAGCCAACATTGCCATCAGGATTTTATTATGGAATCCCCTTTTAGCAGATGGTTTATTCCTGACTGCTTGTTTTATGCTGTGTTCACGCGAGGCCCTGCGAGGCGAAGTGCTCGCTAGTCTTTGGAAACGGAGAAAGTACTTCTCAAGGCTTTTCAGTGTGATACAAAGATGGCTGAAATCAGTTTATGTGGCTCAGGGGAAAAAAATACAAGCAAAACTGATCCTTTATAAAAAGCTGTTTGTTTGTTTTTTTAACGTAGTTCACAGTCTCTTGCCCTTTTTTGCTGCCTAGTTTGATTGTGGACAGTGGGGGACACCTTTTAGCCAATTTTCTCACACTTTAAATTCTTATCATTTAATCCTTCATTGGTGGATTTAAGAAGAACTCTAACAGACTGGAGACCTTCAGTACCTGCTGAACAAGTGTTAACCATGATTCAGTGGCAAGGAATGTGCTGTACTTAACCTGCATTTTTAAATATTTTTCATATGCAAATGATATAAAATCATTTGCTACTGTGGTAGCATGCAAGTCCACACCTATCAAACTGAGCTGACCTCTAAATTAGGATGTAAATTGACTCCTTAAGCAGCTTAGCAGTGGGGGTCATTATTTCCCGCTGGTTAGCAAAATGTTATTCAGTTCTTGTCCCTTCTTTGATTTGAATATTCAACTCAATTTGGGCATCGTGTAGCTCCAGGAAAGAGTCGGAACAATACAGCGCATGTCAGCGAATGCTTATACACTGAGTTAATTGGGATCTTAAAGGAAATTAATAAATTAGCTACTAAGAGGTTAACTATGATTTACAGTCATGTGAAAAAGAAAGTTTTCACAGAGATTTAGGTAGCACTGATAATAAATAAGTACACCGCATGACTCAAAGGCTCGCTTTAGTTCATTGAGGTTTGTGGGCATTGGTTTACACACAGCACACTTAAGGTCCCGTACCAGCATTTCAGGTTGCGTTGAGGTCTTCACATTGACCTCACCATTGCAACACATTGATTTTTTTTTCTTTTTCAGCCATTCTGTTGTAGCTTTGCTGCACTGCTTGGGATCACTGCCCTGTTGCATGACCCACTTTCATGGCTTTAGCTGTATACAGAGGAATTCATGCTAAACTCAGTGACTGCAAAGTGCACAGGTCATGTGGCTGAAAGAAAAAGCCCAAATCATCACCCGTCCACCACTGTTTGCCAGCTGCGGTGGGTTGTTTGTGTTAATATGCCGTGTTTGGTTTTCGCCATACACCGTGAGCAAACATCACTTTGGTCTCAAAGGATATTATTCCATGTTTATTAACCCCCTTAATGCCCAGCGTATTATATTTAATGCATCTGTGTTTACATTTCTGCGTCATCGGTGTAATTGTTTTCCTAAAAAAAAACTCAATAAATTACATAATACAGTTTAAAGGAATAAGTTGCCAAAAAAAATGCCAGAGTGGGAAGTATGATAAAAATTAAAGCTTGGTTAAATATCTATTTGTTTTTAACTGTGAAAACTTGTTTTTTCATATGACTGTATTATCTGTTCTGAATTTGTATTCAAATATCTAGTCACTTAACATTTAGCTGCGGCAAAAACGTCACAAAGACAGTCACTAACCCAACCTGACGTTATCCTTTGTAAAAGGTGAACCTAGCTAGGTCAAACGTAGCCTGAGCACAGAGCCTTTATTGCTGTTCTATTTTTATCCGTAATCTAATGATTCTACAATCCATTACCACCTAGTTCATTACCTTGTAGTGAACTATTTAAACGGGAGTTGCTTCACTTCATCTTTTTTGTAAAAATCCCACCCCAAATTTCCTCCTGCTGGAGTTCAGTATAGGGAATGAGAAATGGTCAGAGTAGTGGGGAATGACAGTTGATTTAAAAGGGCTGGAGTGCTACTAGACAGTAAATGGAGGTCTGTATTCCCTCTTAATGAGAGTCATTTCCTCTGCTCTCCTTGTGGTCAGACAACAGCGTTTTCACTGTTTCTGAGGAGCCTTAAATGTCCCCTTTTCCTTTCACTAGAGCAGTCTGATGGATTAACGAAAGGCGAACATTTACCATATTACTGTCACCTCCCATGAGTGCCAGTTTTTTTCTGCTTTCTCTTCAACTTTATAGGTTGCATTAAATTTTAAATGGTGTGCATTTTAAATGGTGTGTTTGGGGGGTTTTTTTTATAGAGAGAGAGTGTAGACAGGTTTTTTCAGAGCATGCTAATTTAAATGAACATGAGTTGGGACAGCATCAGCATAGTTCCATTGTCTTTTTTACTGTATTGTTCTTTTGAAGTAAGGTAAGAGCTGCAGCACAGCGAGAGGAATGTGCCAAGCTGCTTTCTCGTCTCCAACATGTAAAGGTTCTTTTTTTTTTTTTGTTCATATTAAAAAATAAATCTCTTTTAGAATCACTGCTACTACCACGGGGAAGTGCAGGCACATCCCAGCTCTGACGTTACCCTCAGTGCCTGCTCAGGCCTTCGGTAAGAATCTCAGGCATCATTTTGCATTCAAGCGGCATCACTACGCTGCCCTTTAAGTGCTATTTGCCACTCCAATGTTTATATTTACTTAAGTCGCTCAGCACAGCAGCCCATCTCTCTTAAGCCCTTAAGCGTGCTGTCAGTAAGTCGGTGTGACTCGTAGGAATTGGTGAAATGTCACACCTCATTGTCTTTGCTCACGGTGGGATCCAGTAAATATCTGGACTCATTTGGGCAGTAATTATGATCTTGATGTTGCTACAAAATGAACCACAATCCAAAGTTTAAGCATGCACATTTTCATCAGTTCTGCTTAATTCAACAGCAAGGAAGCATTTTGGAAACAGAAAATGTTAAGTTTGCCATAAGGACCATTTAGATTTGTTTAGGTTATTAATATTCCTGATCTGCCATTAAAAGATGTGATTCTTTCAAGAATCAACATGTGGTTTTATTAAAAGTGGGCTTGCAGGAAAAGAGCCTCCCCGGTTGTTATGTATTCTATTAGAGAAAGCCCATTTAATCAAACTCCGCATTTGAGAGACTGGTCATGCTTTGAGGTTTTGTTTTCCGACTTATCCTGTTGTCTCCGCAGAGGTTTCATCGCACTTGAAAACAAGACATTTATCATTGAGCCTGTGTCTGGCGATGACACCGGAGTTCACTTCATTTACCGAGTGGAAGAGCTCAGACTGACCCCCGGAGCCTGCGGCCACAGCTTCAACACGTCCTCAGCTGCCTCTGAAAACCACATTGAAAGCCCCTTCAAGACTTTCCACACAAGGGTGAGATTATTATTGGGTTTTTCTTGGATTTTCTTTTTTTATCACAGTGTCACAGGATAAAGCAGCTCAGTGCTACATTATTGGTTTGCAGTTTTTCAACATTAAGCGAGTCTGAAGGTTCAGCCTATCATTGAACTTTTTAAAGATAAATGGGCGTTTGACCAAGATGAGTATATTGGCAAGCATTCTTGTCTGGATGAGTTCCCTCGGGGTGTTGCCTTGGGTTTGACACTCATTTTATCAGCATTGAGAGCACAGAGTCAAGGGCTCACGCAGAAGGTTTGGCCAGTGCTTTGCATTGAGCAGGTGCAGCATCCATCTGCCCCTATTTCCAAGCATTAGCAACTCTGTCTGACTCAGGAAGTGAAACTTACCTATATACAGTACTTAATTACCCCTGAGTGATAGATTATCTCAGCTTAGGTGTTTTTGTTGTTGTTGTTGTTTTTTGTTTTTTAAGAGAAAATTTCTGAAAATCAGCTGGGACAAAGCCAGGTTTGCAGTGTTTTTGCTTGCAGCCTAAAACCAGATACCAGGATAGATACCAGGCTGTATCTTCCTTTTTAGTGTACAGACATTTAAGTGTTATCTTCTCATCTATCTCTTAGCGAGAATGTAAATACCTTTTTTTAGCTGTTGCAGTTTTTAAAGGTTCATCTTAAGCCTTTTAAGTAGAAGCGGTAAGAAATGACAGAAATATTGTCTTGATCTTCTAAGGCCTCTTCTCATGCATTTCCTAATAACTGTCTAACTTTTCCCATCTTTGTTTTTATCACAGCATAAAAGGCATGCTCAGAAGACAACCAAATATGTCGAGCTGATCATTGTTGCAGACAACAGAGAGGTAATGCATCTACTTGCCTCTCTCTTAATAAATGCAGTTTTTGACCAGCAGAGATGACACACTAAAAGCACAACAATCCTTTTGCGGTATAAGCGTGAGCTACAGTAACTATGGAATAGATCCCACTGGAGCTGCAGAGAGGGATGAGTGTGCAACAAGCAGTGTGGTCTCTTTTCTGACGGGAAGTTCTGTTTTCAATTTCCCAGCAGAGCAGACAGGAAACGGGGAAAAACCATGCGGATAGCGAATAGTCTCCCATAAGCACTGAAGAGCTATTTGTGGGGCTTCCTCTTGACAGCCCTCTGCTAATGCCACTGACCTGAATGGGAGGAAAGGAAATGAAAGGAAAGATAAGGGATCAAGTATGTTGTTAGGCTTGGATATGCAGTCCGGCATCAGTGCAGTTGAATGCACAGAAGGGTGAAACTGGAAGGTCTGACTTGAGCTGCAGTTTGGATCCAAAGCTTTGCAAGCTGTCGTATCTGCCAGTATACCTGCTCCCTGTGGCCATGCCATTCGCCTCTCTAACACTAGGAGATTTTTCTAGATCCAGATGGTCACAGCTTGACAACCTGCCTAACACGCAGAAAAATGTAGTGCCAGTGAATATTTCAAGCAACTCATTCATACAGATCACTGCTTTTCTGTGTCCTTTGTTGTGGTTTGAGGGTTGTTTTTTTATGATCTGGAAATGATGGTCTCTTATGTCCTCATGAAACACTCAGTATTTGTGAGTGTAATTTCTTACACTCATTACATGTAATTTTGTTTTTTTAGTTTCAGAAACAAGGAAAGGACTTGGAGAAGGTGAAGCAGAGACTGGTAGAGATAGCCAATTATGTGGACAAGGTAAAACATCCTCCCCCCTTTGCACAGGAGGGATAAATCACCTTTTTAAAATAGAAATATTTTTGGCAGCAGAGATTAATGGCACGTCTGTGTGATATATTAATTTCCTACTAAAGCAGCTGACTTGATTCTGCCTAACACCGCTGCCAGAGCTGTGTCTCTATAGCTAACAGGCTGCGTAGGCAGATAGATTTACTTTAAGGAAATGGCAAAGACATGATCTTATACTGTAAAAAAAAAATTATATATATATATTAAAAGGTACCGTGTAATTGATTATGCTTGTTAGGATAAAAAGAATAATACATCAACTCATTGAATGAGCAACGGTAAAACGCCATTGAACAATTGTGTTTTTCCACATTTTTCCATTCACACCGAATTTTTCTGCTTATTAAAATTCTTCTCTGCAGTTCTACAGGGCCCTGAACATCCGGGTGGCCCTTGTGGGTCTGGAAGTGTGGAGCGACTCTGATAAATGTCCCATCACCCAAGATCCCTTCACCACCCTGCACGAGTTCTTAGACTGGAGGAAAGTCAAACTGCTTCCCCAGAAACCTCACGACAATGCTCAGCTTATAAGGTAGACATATAAATTATTAAATGCAATCAGTCTAATATTTAGACATAGACTGCATGCAGGAAATAAGAAGAGGGGGAGACCACATACATATGCCTACCAGGGCTGAATATTCCATGGATCCAACTGGAAATCAGGATTCAGAATTTCATCTGAATCTTTTTATATTTTCATGAGCGTGTCAAGATTATATTTCCTTTTTATTTTTTTTATTTTTTTATTTTTTTTACTATTTCCATTTGCTGGCTATGTTAGGGCATAAATTCCCAGATGGAAAATGTAACGCCCCTAATTTGCTGGAAGAATTTAACAAAAAGACAAAATGAAAAAAATTACATATTCTCCTGGTAGGCATGATATGGTTAAACATATCTAGCCTGATATTTGGAAAACTAATTGGGAAAATTGAACTTTTTGACTTATACTATTACTATATACATGTAATAGAAGTTTTCTCCTCTAAAAGTTTTGTCTCCTACTCCTCTCTTTGGCAGTGGAGTTTACTTCCAGGGCACCACCATTGGCATGGCACCCATTATGAGTATGTGCACTGCTGAGCAGTCTGGAGGTATTGTCATGGTGAGTGTAAAATCCTCTTACTACTCCCAGTATGCCTCCACCCCTCCTTTTCCTCTGCGTAGCTGATTGTATCAGTGTTGACATTGTTCAGATTCAGCAGGCTAACACAATCCAGACCTGATTTACACAGAAAAGGTGTTCATTGTTTGCTGGAAGGGTACTTGCACACAGGCCTGCCAGGAAGTCTTGCTTTAAAACATGATGACATTTGTGTTGGCGCTCCATTACATTAACGTTACCACAAACATCAACTTGCACATAACAATATGTAAAATGTGTACTCTCAGAAGGATTGCTCGGCAGGATTGCTATTTGAAGTCTAACAGTCGTGCAATCAATCTTTCGTGCTGCAACTCTAATGCCTCTTTTCAGACCCACGTGTTAAACTTGCTTTCTGTCAAGGTCAGCATTCATCAAACAACAATCCTTCATAAAATGCTTCTAAAGCTAGACAGATACTACAAGCTTTGGTGACCCGGAGTTTCAATCACAAATAGAAATAAATTCAGTGTCACCAGTGGCGAAATGTCAGTTCACTAGAATGAAAGAGAGGACAGTTATCAATGAGGGAACATGCGTAAAGGTGGGCTGAAGGTTAAACTGATGCAGCTCTTTTATGTGGTAATTACTAGGCGTTTTCAGTGTGACTCTCCAGTTTATCAGTGATGTGTGTAAAGCTACAGCACAGTGGAGTCTCTGTTAGCAATGACAAGCAGGGGTCACTCTTGAATGAGTCCAGTGCAGGCCGAATGTTCACTTTCTTTCTATATAGCACCAAATCACAACAGCAGTTGCCACAAGGTGCTGTGAATTATTCTGTAAATAAAAGAGAAACACTAACAAGATAAGCAACCATTAGGCGATGGTGGGAAGGAAAAACTCCCCCTTTAACAGGAAGTCACCATCCATCAGAAGCAGACTCAGTGAGGTGCAGCCATCTTTTGTGACTGTTGGTGATGGGATAGAGAAAAAAAAAGGAGAGCATAAATACAAACTATGTGAGAGAAAAGATGAAACCGGAGGGCATCCTCACTTGGGAAATGAAAAGAGTCAAGTGGAGTCAAGTCAGTGCTTAGTAGGAGGTCCCTCAACACCCAAAGTCTATAGCAACCTAATTAAGGAATGAGTCAGGGTCACCTGATCCAGTCCTAACTGTATTCTTTATCAAAAAGGAAAGTTTGGGTGTCTCCTGAATCCAAACTGGGAGCTGTTTCCAGAGCAGAGGGGCCTGATAGCTGAATTCTACGTTTCAAACCTCCAGGAACCACGAGTAAGCCTGCAGTCTGACAGCAAAGTGCTCTATTGGGGTAATACAGTACTAAGAGGTATTTTTGATTGATTATTCAAGGCCTTGTATGTGGGGAGAAAGATTTTAAATTAATTTCCAGAGCTAACAAAGAGCCAATGAAGAGAAGCCAGTTGCTAGTAGAATTGGTGGGGCACAGGATTAAATCAAAGGACTCGACTTTCGAACAGAACCGCATTTACATTTTTATGTGATGAATTGATCTATCTGTGAGTGAATGTCAGCTCTTGCACAGCACGCATTTGAATCAAAAATTCATTTTTACCCACGACTGTGTCGCACCCCTGGTGCACTGAATTTCGACACGTAGTAAATTAGCCGCCTGTTAGGCTCCTCTGCCTTTTACAGCACTTGATATCCACGCCAAATCACAAAGCAGTTATCATCCCAGTGCCATTATGCCTCATCCCAGATGTGTGTCCCCCATTAATGGAGATGTTTTTCTCTGGCCGTGGCCGTACTGAGGATTCTCCAGATGTTTGGTTTCCCCCATCACTTACATACAGCAGATGGTCTGGACCAAGATTAAAGGGCCATGTAAGCAGTTAGAGGACAGTAAGAGGAGATGAACTGTTTCTCAAAGCATACACTACAATGTATTAATCTTCTTCAGTGCAGCCTCACTTTTTTTTGTTTTAGCACAATGCAATATTTTTTTTCTTCCTAAGTTCCTTTTTTTAAATGACTTTTATGTGGTACAGTATTCTCGTCTGAAAGCTATTTTCACACCCATCATAGCATTTCTTGGTTACAACCATCTCCACAAATTCTCACCATCACAACAGCAGCTCATAGCAGCTTCAAAGTAATGGCTGTGGCTGTTGACTCTGATATTACACTTTTTTGTGAGGGAGCACTCAGCTATGAATTACACGTACACACACAGACACACAGTGTAGATGCACCAACCCACTGGTAAACATGACAGAAGCAAAGGAGAGTTTTCCCATCCTTGCTGTAAAAAAAGCCCGGTGCAGCTCCCCAGGATGCTGATCTTTAATCACTGCAGGGAGTGGTTCATCTTGTCCTTAACATTGACATATGACCTTGTCCTCAAGGGATGCATGACATTTTCTCATATAAGCTGCATGGCAGGTAAGATGCGCAGTAGCAAATGGGCAGCCTTTCTTTCTTTCCTTCATTTTTCCTCTTGATTTGCTTAATTACAAGTTCTACATCTTGCACATTAACACATAGACATTTCAAGGAAAAGTACAAAATTCATCACCGGTGTTTTATCTGCTGTCACCGATATTTCTGTATTTTCTTTTAAACATTTATCCTAACATTTCTTTCCCATTTCAAGCGCTCCTCATGGCAGAAGTTGGATTAACCAATTTGCTTGCTCGATGCTCTGGTCTGCACAGCATATTGAGATACTGGAGGTTTGTGCGTAGGCTCATCTGCAGCCAGCAGTCACCTACATTACTTATCTCTGTGTAAACCTGCAGAGAGGTTAATGTATTGCTTGGCATTAGTGGCACTCATACATAGGCATGCAGTGAGGAATCTGTATTCAGAGTCACAGCTGGAAAAAAAATGCATGATACAGTCGGTGATTTTTCTCTTGTTTTGGAACCTTTGGGCAGAGTCAGGCGAACAGTTTTCCCTTTGTTTCCATTCTTTATGCAAAATAAAGCTTATGAGTTACTGTTGCTTATATCGTGCGTACTACACATTCGTGAGATTGATATCAATGTTTTTTTTTTCTCTCGTGTAACTCTCTCTAACAGAAAGAAAAATAAGGGTAATATCAGTTTAATTTTTCCAATATCATTGTGAGAAATGTATGCTGCCCATCAGTCTGTGTATGAAAATGTGTCTGTTTTGCGCTGAATGAAAGGAGATTGTCAAAAACTGTTAGTGACTTTCTTTTTTTTGTTACAGTTTGCTGAAAATTATGTATTTTATCTAACAGCGGAATTTTGGCAAAATAATAACACAGTTTGATTGTAGTCATTTGTCACTGTTTACTACCATTCCCATTCACCTTGGCACATGTGCTTTATACACTACACTGACTTAATATCTCGGTTACCCTCTAAATGCCCCCCATCTCTGTCTGGCTTTTCCCACCAAGTCTGTCTATAAAACTAGCAGAAAGTGAAACTTCCCCCTCGTTCGCGCGTGTCATTCTCCATCTCCGTCTCCCTTGTCTCACTTATCAATGCAGCACCAAGTCATACAGAGATAGGTTTATAGGGGCTTCCTGCAGAAGCTGTCTCCACTGGCAGCAGGTATGATTGGGTCTGCAGGGGTAGTGGAATGGCAGATGAATTCAGGCCTCCATGAGGAGAATGAGTAATAGGAGAAGGACAAAGGGAGCAAGGTGGACAGTTACTGTTTTCTGAATCTGCAGCTTAAAAACAGTCTTCTTTGACAGCTCTCCTCTTTCTTTGCTTTAATTTTGTGAAGGATAATTCACTTCAGTTCACTTTTTTGTTGTTTTATTTCACTTATAGCTTGCTTAAATAGCTTCACGAATAGTCAAACGCACGAAATTGCACACATTTACCATGTTGGATTCCCCTTTTTTTTTTTTTTCTCCATTGCAGGATCACTCCGACAACCCGCTGGGTGCAGCCGTGACTTTAGCACATGAGCTGGGTCACAATTTTGGCATGAACCATGACACCCCAGAGCGCGGCTGCGGCTGCAGGATGACCGTAGATCGCGGAGGCTGCATCATGACCCCATCCACAGGGTAAGATTTTGCCATCTTTTTAAATTTATTTTCATTTTGTTTTTATCGTCAATTGTATTACGATGCTAGGCTTGCATTTGGATTGTAGTTTTAAGCCAATTTGTCCCGCCAAAATTCATATGACATGTTTTTTCCCCTGCGACTGCATCGCTATTTATCCATCTAGACTGTTTTGCTTGAGAAGCACAGCTATTCTACAGTTATTCACTGTAGGAATGTCTGGCTTCTCTTGAATGTAATGGAAAGTGATAGTACTTGCCTTGTATTTCTCCAAGTGCCAATAAAAATACCTTTAAACATCTCCGCAGCAGTCTTTTTTTTTCTTTTTTTTTTTCCAGAAATCATGACCTACTTACTCAAAAAGAAAAAAAAAACTCATGAGCAGTTTCATGTAGGAACTATTTTCTTTCTGTTGTCTACATACACCAACCTAAAGAAGTTTGGGGCTAGCTTACATCAGAGCTCGGTTGAGTGGGCGAGGAGTGGGGGTTAATGTTTACATCCTGTCACGCTTAAACTAGGAAGAGCCTTTCAACGCGAGGATATGGGGTCTTTCTTCTGCACAGTGATGTTTGGCGTATTGTTCAATAAAAGGGAAAACGGTTCCGACATGAAACTACTCACAGCAAAGTTTGTGTGTTTTATTTTTTTTTTCATAACTGAGTCATGATTTCTGGAAATAGGCCCTGCTGCTGAGGTTTTATTTTGTTGTATTTTTTCATGTATTTTTGGCACCACAACTTCGCATCCCATTTAGTTCAATAGTATCAAGAGAAGGCAGACATTTCCACCGCCGCAGATATTCTCAAAGCTGGGCAACTGACACCGAAATAATCTAAACGGATAAATATTGTTAAAGACCAGGGGGTAAAATATGTCAAACTGAGTTGGAGTTTAACTGTCCAATTACAGTTTAAGTGTTCATTTTGTCATGCTTTTTCTCTCTGTTGTGGTCACAGCTGGGATACCAGATCAAAATGTTTATCAGCCTAACTTGTACCTGAACCAATCACAAAGCATTCGCTGCACTACTTGCATGGAGGGGATCGTTTTCATCTGGACATGATGCTCCATTGTTTATAAGTTGATGAATGAGAAAGGGTTTAAATCACATCCACAGAGACCCACACACACATGCACACACTTTGGCCTGAGACTAGAGCAGCTGCTCTAGCATTCTGCTCGTGTTGCCTGGGTCGCTGAGATAACAGAGCTGCTGCAAGAGATGGACTCTGTGACTGTTAGTAAACAGCGAGCAGATAAGGCAAACCCAGAGCTCAATACCAGATTTCACCCTTGGTCTGGTGCCAGTCTGGTCTGTCTGATGGTGAATCCCGCAAGCCACATATGAATCACCATGAATTCCACAACACTGTGAAGAAGACAAAACCCTAAAATGCATCATAACTGTTTTTATTCAAATATTCTTATAGAGTTTCCAAACTACAAACAAAACTACTTAAATAAACCCACACGCTGACAATGACCCAATCTGTTGCACACATTATCTCTGGGGGGAGTTAAATCATACACACATGGGGTTGTGGATTTGTCCGCGGAGAATATTGCAGGAAAGGTTGCCAAGCCTTATAAAACATGTGCTGTTGAAGCTTAAAATTAGATTCAGATAAAGTTTGAAATGCTTTTTTTACAGAACAGGAATATTCTGCCCCTCCCTCATCCCCTTAAACTGAAAGGGCATTAGGAAGGGATGTTTTAATATGAGTATAATCGCAGCTAACAATTGCAGCAAAGGGCAGCAGGAAAAGTGAAGAAAATGAATAAAAACTGTACACTAGGTGGATAAATTGATGACAATACAAAAACAATAAGTAAACACAGTTGTTTGCAGTCTGTGGTCTATTTCAAATTACATTAACAACAATGTGCTATGACAGAAGAAACTGGGGATCTGAGTTTAAAGTAACAAGTGCATTAGGATTAATTTGTGTCTATATGATTTACTGTGAACTTTGCCATTAAACACTAAGACACTAAGATCAAATATATTTCAAATTATTCCTAGAATGAAAACAGAGACAAAGAAGGAACAAACTACACAATAAAAGAATCCATGAAATCTGATAACAGGCGCACAAATGGTGCCAGAAATGTTCCCAGAAAACCTGAATGACCTCTTACCATATAAATTGAAAAGAGGGAGAAGTTGTCAGAAACATTGCATTCCTGCAACCTCTGGCCTCATCCTGCTGTTTAATGCTGCAACAGAGCAAAATATTTTAATGCAATCCAATTGTCAATGCATTTTTGTAGGGTGGTCATGTCAGACCCCAGCATACTGACAACATCTTCTAGTGATGTCATGCAGAGAATTTCAAAACATTACCGTACCACATTTTCTAAAAAAAAATAAAATAAATAACTTAATTAAGCACAGCCCCTTTATCAGCACTCTGTTACTTGATTCTGAGATTAGACACATTAGTAGTTGGGAGTGATGATCAGTGACCTTTAACTCTGTTACCCACTCCTCTGTTTGCTAATGATGTGGAATAAATAGACAGGCCTGGGTCCGCTGACATTTTACGTGCCGATTTTGTGTTGATGATACACTGACACAATGTATCAATATTTAGCTTTTAAAATAATAATGTAACAGTGGTGCCATATGAAGCACAGTGTCCATGTACAAGTGTCCTAAAAACTAAGGGAGCAATATATCACAGTATAACACAAAGGCAGTTAAAGGGCAGGGACCTATTTCTTCTGCTTTTGTGTAAGTAAAGTTGATAGCAGGTGCACTGGACATGCAACAACAAGCCCCTTATCTCTTCTCACTGATTTTCTCCAGCTTTGCATTTTTGGTAGTGTCTTTGTCACTAGTCGTAGCATAAGATAGCACCTACAGCCCATTCAGGTTGCACAAGTTGTCCAGCATCTATACATCCTGAAATAAGAAGGTTTGCTGTGTCTCCTAGTCTAATCTTACAAGAGTGGAGGAGACCCTTGCATGAGGAGCCCAGAGAAAGACCGATATCTGCTTCTTTGTATGTCTGGGGGTATGTTTTATAGATGTTTCTTCAAGACGACATATTGCTAATTTAATTTGCACCAAAGCAACGGATTAAATGAATCCATAGTGTGTGTGTTTACTAACTGGACAGATTGATATAGCAGATGTTTAAGTCACTCTGTGATGATCAAGCTCTTAAGTTAAGTATTCGCTTAATTTTTTTGAACAGCTTATTTTGTTTTCTGGGCTAAATCTACTCAGCCACCAAAAAAAAAGATGAGCTTTGGTTCAAACGTGACTTCTAAGTCCCCAAATCCCACGAGGCCACCATTATTCCTCTGCTCTCTATCTTTCCTTCCCTTTATGCCTCACCATCCTATTCAGCAAAAATTACCCCAAAATACATCTTGAATTCATTGCCTAAATGAAGTAAATAACTATTAGCTAAAGAGCTCAAAATGCTCCTATTTTTGGTGGAGACCAAACTTTAGCTAAAAGGAGAGGACGTATTGAGTCGCCTTGTCACCTTCTCCAAATAAATGTTGCTCTCCACCCGCTGGCTAGAAATATTTAGGATCATCAGTATTATGTTTCTTATTAACCAGACTGCATAAGTGTTTCAAACTCATAAAAAGTTTCTATATAGACACCAATTACTTTGCATGCAATATTAAGGGTGATTAACTCTGTTGCCTACACAGCATTTCTGTCCTGATAGTATCTGTTATGCAGCATCTGTCTCTGCTCGTAGTCTGAAGTTTGTCATGGGAAACGTTTCGCCAGCATTTGCGAGCCTGCTTCGAATATAAAAATTATAAACTTACCCGAGTTCAAGCTTGACTTAGCCGGCTATCTCCTAAATGGAATTTCTTAAACTATCAGCCCAAATTCACAGTTTCCTGTTGACAAAACCAATAATTTCACAAACCAATCTAGATCTCATTTCCCCCCCATCACAGATCTGGTTTCGTTTTTTAATATTAGCAGCCTCCTTTGACCCTTAGTTCATATGCCTCCAGAATGTTAAGCACATCATTGTAAAGCAGTGTAGGCTGTTTGACTGTGTGTTTGGGATAGTCTCATGTTAGACTTGCTAATGGAGGAGAAGACAGGCTGCATCTAAATGACGTGATTATCAGTGACGCTGCCAGCTGCAATCAGGGCCAGGGCACACAGAGAGAGATCCGCAGAGAGGCGCTTTATGCATGGATAGACGGGCGGAGCAGTAGAGCTGCGATTTCATTTGTCTTTTATCTCCCTCAGTGGCAAAGCAAGAAGGGAAGCACAAAAAGAGATAGAGGTGAGAGCAAAAGACAAACATTAAAAAGATGACAATGAAGGAATTATTTTGGGTACACATGAAAACCAATGACGGGCTTGTGAGCCGCAGAGACTGGCCATGAGAGATTTGTGTCTTAACAAGTGAAACTGTGAGGTGCTGAGGAGAGTTTTACATGGACGTTTTGAAGCAGGGGTGTCTTCTTCAGAAATTGAGCCAAGACTTGCATCATATGAACGTGTACAGAAAGCTCAGAAGTACTTTCCTGTGTCTATACGTGTAACTGGGTAGAGTGATGAAGCACAGCAGGGGGACTGTGGCTGGATTTTCAGGCCAAGAGGTGACTGCTTTGTCAAGATAATACAAAGGACCTTGTGTGACTTTTGTCACTTTTTTGTCAAAATAAGAAGAAGAGTCCAAAACAGGCGTGAAATGGGACAGTACAGAAAATCTAAAGAAAGAGAGAGAAGGCTGGTAAGAGTGCCAGTGGGTAAATGTAGGAAATGTGCCTTGTGCTTTGTTTGTTTTCTGGATTTTTAATCACAGTAGGCTCCGTCTGGTGTAGCAGCCTAACATTTCTCGAAAGGTCAAACGTGTCTCTCCTGTTTAGCTTGGGCTAAATGCATGTCAGTCTGCAATGCAGTTTAGAGAGCAGCAGAGACAGTCCAGTGTCAGTCAGAGGCCCCGTAAACAGTAGAGCCCTTCATAGCCTTCATTCAACCAGTGCCTCTACCGTCTACAGACCTTCTTAAGTCTAACACCTGACTGACATTTCCTCATCCTCTCAACCTTTTGACATGATCAGGCAGGAATCATCCGCTCTCAACCTTCCAAAAAAAGCACTTTCGTGTACTAAAGACGGTCTAACTTTAACTGCTACAGCGTTGAACCATTTTGTAACTCAGATTGAAAAAAGCTGTATTTTTTGCTCCTTTTTTTTTTGCCTTTTTTTGTTGTCGGCTTTTAAGTTTGTGTTAAAGGTTTCCAGCAGGTTTTACTGGAAGTAAGGCAAGCATGTACACCCTATTAGATCTCATCTTGATTAAAATGTTGTTAGACTAATCAGATCGTGTGCCATTTTGGAATCTTTTAATTATAACAGGTTAGTCTTAAAATGTTTTATAGCCAATCAGTAAACTTGGTTTTTCAGGAATTCTCACGTAAAGCAGCCGTGTATGAATCAGCCAGCTTGATTGCTCAAGTCCGACAGAAATATAATCGGTATGCACTGTGCAGCGGTCGCCAGGAATCCTTTGGCCCGGCTGATTTCGATGCACCAATTTTGTGATATTAAGTTGCACTATTGGGAAAGTAGGCATTGGTAATTTTGGAGCTTGAGCCTTACCGGGTTAAAAAAAAAAAACATATGTGACATGTCAATTTGCTGCTTCAGTTTTGATAAAACATGGTGCTTATGATCCGTTATGCTGAGCAGCGTAGTCTGTCGGTGTAATTGGTCGTTTTACGCTGTGTTCTGATTGGATGCTTTGTAGACGTGGAGCATAGCGGCATTCACATTGGGATTATTAGGCTCTAAATTTCTGACTGCGTCTTGACTTTTGCTGCAGGCTGTCTTTAGTCAGCAAATCAGCCGTCCTTGGGCATATCTTCCGGTGTAATCAGGAGTCACTGTTTTGAATTTCTAGCCATAGATTTTGCTACATTTCTCTCACGGATGAAAACCTGCACTTGAAACAGGCTCAGACCACACAGTAAAGGGGCGGCGTTTAAATCCCCAGGCTTTTTAGAAATGCAACACTAAATCACATTGGTGCATCTTTACATCAGTCCAGTGTTTCACTTGATAAGTGGGTCTGTCACTCATGTTATGCATAAGGCAGATCACTGGATCACGTACATCATTAAGTCCTCTAAGTACCGAGTGACTGAACACTGATGAGTGGAGGAAGGAAGGGTAAAGAAGTTCTGCACTAGATTCATGGTTTATTCATGCACAGCATGCTCACACATTTAGCGCCTGTAGATAAACTGTTACCGCCAGGAGTAACTGGAAAATCTTAATTTGCTACTTTTTTACCTTCTAATCTTTCAGTGCTTTGTTTATATATACAGTTTGTTTACCTGCACTGAAAGAGCAATAGTTAAAAGCCCGATTGCATAAACTGGTTTTTACTTAGCCTGGCCTTGATTACTAAGATGATTTTTGCTAGTTCCAGTCTTTTAAATGAGTAGAGTTGCACCATGGCAGTCACCCTGCGCTGTGTACCGTCTTGCTAATTTGTCATATCTGATTTGCAGTCACTGTGGAGGATCAAAATAAAAGAAAAGGCAATTTCACCATTGTAGGATGCATGAAAGACCTGTACAGTCAGCACAAACATACTGGCTGCCATTCAGTCGAACTTGATAACAATCAAGAAAAAGCAGTGGACTGGGAAATAAATTATTATTTTGACCTGGGCTCAGAAAATGTTGTGAAGAGAAGTGGAAAAATCTCCTGAGTGAATAAAGTAATGAAAGACTTTTTTTTTTACTAAAAAAAATCCACTCAGCTTGCTATTCAAAAAATTTTGATATACAGCAAAGTAATAGCTGATGTTTTATAGAGGTTAGCCTATTTAAGATCAAAGTGGACTGTATGTGGCCCGTGATGTAAAATGAGTTTGACATCCCTGCCCTAGCTGAAGAATCCCAGATTGCACCTCATGTTCATCTTAAAATAATCTCCTGTAACAGAGGACTTTAAATAAATTACAAAAGATGAAATTAGAATTAAAATCTCAAGGCTGTTAACAGATAAGATGCTGCTGTTGTGAGTGCGGCTAGACGGATGTGTTTTTTTTTTTTTCTAATCTCATAATCTACCAGTAATGTGTTAAAACGTCAGGTAGAAGAGCATGATGAGGTCTAGCAAAAGTGTTGTGTGTGTCTGCAAAGCTACCCCAGGCATCCATAGATTAGATCTCAACAAACAGCAATTAAGTCCAGGCAACAACTAAAGACTGCTGTTAGTAAATTATCAGGGGGGCATATTTCTAACCCTGCTACCTGCTCTGAAATCAACAGCTATAAGTTGAGAAATAAACAAATCCTCTCTTAAAATAAAGAAGCATGAGACAGAAAATGATGCATGTTGTTATTAGATTTTTTTTTTGATTAACCGTAACTAGTTTGCCGCAGTAAAAATACTAAATGTTTTCATCCCTCTCACTGATGATGACACTGCTACTGCTCGTCAGCGAGATAGCGCCTCGTATTTCCCTCAGTCAGAAGCAAAGAGTCGTGAGGCTGTACAACACTGATGAGATTAGGATCGTTACCAGCGTGTGGTATTCACATTGCAAATGACATATTTGCCTTTCAAACAGTAATGACAGCCAGAAAGCATGTGACTCATTAGATTTTGTATAACTCTTATGAGCAGCCAAATTAGTTCCACCCCAGCAAACTACACCTGGAGAGGGTGCAGGGCTTCAAACCAGTATTGTCCAGGGAAACCTACACTCTCTGATTGGCTAATTTCTTGGACAGCGGAGCAGCCGTGTGGTCTCAGCTGTAATAATACATACGTTTGATGTGGATCTGTTGCAAACTAAGATGTGCTCATTGGAGCCATTCCCAGAGTAGGTTTACAGAAAACTACTTGCATGCTCCTGTTGACCTTACTCGGTTCGATTTCTTATAATTGAAGTATTTTTTTTTTACTGCGCTCCTTTTACTGTGCAGCCTCCTTGCTGCAGATGCAATGAGGGTGTACAAAAATGTATAAATGTTTTTTGCCTTAAACTCTTCACTAAGGATGTTTTTTCCTCTCGACTTGAGCTTAGATTTTTCCTAATGTAGTTTAGTTTATTTAACAGTGAAGAGAAATAAAATATTTGAAACTACATTTTTAAGAGATTTACATGAAGTTCACCGGCGAATCCATTACACTGAAACATTGTCTATGCTTCCTGCCTGCATCACATACCCAGTGAACAGTAATTTAATGTTTTCTTTTCCTGTTCACATAAATTAATTTCTGTTCTCCAGTTGAAAGTCACAGACATTCACCCAGAGGCACAGAAACACTTGAGAGATTCTGTCTTTGATTGTGCATTCGTGCTCGTCTGCGTCTGGACAGGATGGCGCTTTGTTGTTTCTGTTCATTGTCATAAAGAGCCGCATCGGGCCGTGGGTGACAGAGATAGTCTCACAGCATCCTTGGGCACCCTGTCGGGTTGACACTGCATCTGTTGCCAGGATGGAGTGGGCAGCTGTTACCTGGAGGAATGTCAGCTACAGATTAGCGTCACAGCTCAATTATCAAAGCCCTGCTGATACACATCATTGGCCGCGTTAGACATCACTTAAAGGCAGATCATTTAGAGCAATTTCTTGGCTCCCACTATGGCTGCTCGAGGTGCCCTTTACTTTAAATAGTCAAGCTTATAAATGACAGAGCGCATCTAGCACAGAGTTGCATTTAAGTGGCTTAAATGTCATTCTACTTATTCTAACCCCCATCAATAAGATTACATTAGGTTCTCTTTCTGGCTCATGTTCACTGTGTAGTTTTTATTATATTTTCATATTTAACCAGTGGGAGGGCTAATCAGTGTTTTTTAGTAATGATAGCAGACACGAGCTTTAGGCTTCAGGGATAATAAACTGTGTTTTGGGTTTAGAGAATAATCAATAATCAAGCTTTTGTCTCAGACAAAGCAAAACTGTAGACACGCCGGTTCTCGCTCATATTTTCTTGACATTACATTTACCCTCTGGGTTTTTTTCTAATACTTTCCATGTGGGTCTAATTTGATCCAGAGAAGCTGTATTTTCCTCCATGAAGAAATGCTGCTGACAACTGTCCCAGCTTTTTACATTAATGCCAATTTATTGAGAACAGACTCTCCTTACCCATCGTGTACACTCTGTCTCCTTTCCTGAAACATGCCTGCGTTCTGTTATCAGAACCAGACTGTGCTATTTACAGGGGGGCTTGGTCTGCACTGTGCTGTGTGGTTTGAACCGCATAGCCTGTCTGTCCTTGATTTCATGCATGGTTATCCACACACAGGACAGCAAAGCTTGTTTTCTGAGTACCTTATGGCGGTAAAAAGGCTCTAACAAGTGGCTTATGTGAGCAGACAAGGGTGGACAGAGACGGGCTGATTGGCTTCTGGTGTGTGAGAAATGAAAGCGGTCGACATTCAAAGGTGAACAGTGTGAGTGTAGTGGAAGCAGCAGCTTCACCCAAGCTTGGCTGTTTTTGAGGATGTTTTTCTGTGTTCTTCAGAAATTTTTGTCTATTATATTTGTATGTAATCATATATATAAATATAAATATATATATATATATATATACACATGCAGAGTCCTTTTCCATTGAATGCCTCCACCCTTATCTCAAGCCCCCTCAGGAGGAGCTTCGCTATAGTCAACTAACAACAGTGAAATATCCATGCAGTTGCAACAGCCAAATCCCCCTTAGGCAAAGGCAAAGCATCACACATCCCCTACCCCCCACCCACCTCTGTCCACTGCCAGGCTCCACAAACATATTCTGTGTAATGTTGAATTTTCACAAATCTGCCCTGTCAAGCCTCAAGCTTTGCAGACAGCCTCCACACCCCGTTGCGTTTGAAGACCCCAGTCAGTCTATCGCTGCATAAGTACGTGTGTGACATGTTTCTTTCTGATGTCAAGCTTTTCAAGCATCCGATGCCAGCTCCTTTTCTCTGTGCCACGTCTGCCAATCCTCTCCGCTAGCCATCGCTCCCTGCCACCCCATATCCTCCTCGTCCTCTTTTTTTTTGTTTTTTTTTTAAGCTCGAGTGTGTCCCTCGATGAGCTGTGTGAGCTCTAAGATATCCATTTTACACCCCAAAGCCTGCCTCTCTCTGAGTGTTTTTGTGATGCTGTTGCTGTTTGTTTGCTGGCATGAAGAATGTAGCTGGGGTCTCGGTTGTGTTGCTATTGTATGCTGGGTTGTGCTTTATTCTGTTAGCATGTTTAGTATTTAAGGCTTAACTGGGAGTCCGAACTTGACACAGGACATATAAAGTGATTAAAATGTCTATTATTTTTTATTGATTTGCAGAACTTAGGGGTGATTTTGAATTGGTCTGACCCTTTTTAGTCATTCCCCGCCTCATTCCCCGCCTTTTTCTTTTTTAGCCATTTGGGATCTTTGTCACTTTCTTTGTGTCTTCATGGTTGGTTGCTGCCTCTTTGCAGTCTTTTTGCCACTCCTGACCGAATCTCTTTCCATATTTCTATCTAGTCCCACATTTATTTATTTCTTATCTCCCTCTAGTTGTTTTTCCACTCCTTTGTCCACTCTCTTTTGGTCTTTTTCTGTCAACACTGTGCATGAATCCTTTCCTCTGTCCTACTTTTCTACATGTTATATATTTATTTATTTATTTTTCAGTGTCAGTCCCTCACCTCCTTCAATGCCCTATTTATCTCTTTGGTTTGTGGAGTCGCAGGAACTCACTCCAACAGGAGGGGCCGTTTCCCCGGGCTTCGCAGCTGTTATTGGCATATCACCCAGTTTCATCTTTAAAGTCATAACATTTTCTCTCTTTCTATAAGAAAATCCATTTCTTTCCTCGCTAAATTAGACATTAGTCAGCACTTCAGGTAAGTGATACTAGGGAATGAAATTAATGCGGTAGAAATTATATGGTTTCAGGCTTGGTATTTTATAAAGGTTTCGCATGCGCACATGCTCAGACACAAATCATCCACATCCCAGCATACCACACCTCTTCCATCCAATCAGTTCCTTAAATTGTCTCTCTCTAACCAGGATATGACTCTTGAAAATGTAGCTGCCAGAGAAAATGTTTATATTGGACATCTCAAGGACCATTTATGTATCATGTAGGATAGAAAATCCATTGAGCTGGAGTTCATACAATGCCACTAGACCATTAAATTTGTGTGAAAAGACCTCTCGAGTGAGCAGATTGAACAAAGGCTGCAGTGAATACTTTGTGGGGTTTTTTCCCAGCAGAGTGATTGAGTTCACTTTTCTTGACATATTTTCTGTTAAAGGCACACATCAAGGAGTTTTATCTTTGTGGAATTTGTATTAATGCTCTCCATTCTTTAATTTTGTTCAGCCTTGTTTTTACATTCTTGTTGCAGGTATCCCTTTCCGACCGTGTTCAGCACATGCAGTAAGAAGGACCTTGCTGCCAGTCTGGAGAAAGGCGTGGGAATGTGTTTGTACAACATGCCCGAGGTCAAGGTGCTTTATGGAGGCCAAAAATGCGGCAATGGCTATGTGGAGGAGGGAGAGGAGTGTGACTGCGGGGAGCCAGAGGTAAGGTCAACGCAGAAGGCATTCAACCACACCTGGAGTGGATCAATTTCCACCTGTGGAACAGGGCATGTAAAAGCTAAATGTGAAAGTGCATTAAAAGCAAATGTTTTTTGTCAACCTTCCCCCATAGTGAGTTTGGAAAATCAGAATTCAGAAAAATACAAGAGTATCCCTTTCTCCAAGATGCCCAAAAAACACCACAATTTTCTCTGTTTATAGTAAACCTTGTCTTCAAATCAATATGTTTATTCCCAAATGTAAGAAATGACAGAGTGTGAATGAATAATGCAAAAAAAACCAAAAACAAAACAACTTGTGCACTTGTCTTACTTGACATTTCCCTTACAAACTGTGCTCAATGGAAACAACGTTACTGTCCTATAAGCAATCAACCAGAACCACTGAAAGTCTCAGCCGTGCACAAACCACAACAAACTTCCAAGTTAAACTTTCTCTTGACCCTGAAATTTGTTTTTGTGACTTCAAAGCAGAGAAATCTGGTGAGCTGGGAAAAAAAAAATCCAGCAAGCCACCCAAGGCTTCCAGTGTAAGTGTTTTATTTACATCACACCTTCTCTTGATTTCCCACATGTGCGGAGCAAGGCTCTGACATGCTGCTCGGGCGATGCCATATCCCCGCTGAAGGCCCATTAATCAAACCACTGTATAACACTGTGACAAAGGAAACAAACAAATTAGGTCGAGGCTGAAACACATTTTCTTTGCCTGTACCGGCTAAAGTCTGATGCACGCATCCGTGCACACATTGTTTCTTTCTCGGGTGCACGGCAGGATGTCCTACCCTGTGAAGGGAAGTGAAAATCACATGTGGGAAGCAGGTAACACTGTGCAACCCAGCTGCTTGGATATCATAGGAAATATAGTGAAGAATATATCACTTGAAATTTCTGCTATATATACAATGAAAATAGTGACAGATGCCCTTCAGAGTTTTGCAATTTGCTAAGTCCATTAATTCTCTTTGTACAATGCAGAAAGTCATCTCGAGAAGCTGGAACCACCAAATGCTTGGCACTTATAAATTAACTAACGTATCTACATCCTGCACATATTATTGTCCCATATTTAATGATGTACTTCTCAGTCATCCAGCTTATAAACTGTTTGTCAAATTCAAGATTTTATAAGTGCTGGAGTCTATCCCAGCTATAATAGTAGCTTGTTTTAAACTCCGATCAGACTAACACTGTGATTATACCCTTCCCCGAGTTATATCCTAAAAAACACTCGCTTCCTTTCACTGCGAAATTTTAGCGTAATATTTGATTCATCTCTGGGCTTTGACTGTGTTTCATTCCTGTTTCTTTCACTCAAGGAATTCCCTTAAAAATTGCGACAATGCTCTCCTTGGCTTGGAGGAAATGATTCTTGAGTTGGTCCAGCTTAGATAAACGATGTCTTTCACATGTTCGAGCTTTACTAAATGCCGTTGCCAGACTGCTAACATGTTCTAGTAAGCGAGCTTACGTTACTTCAAGTAGCATTAAGGATCTGTAAATTAAACGTTCTTGTACTCCGGTACAGAGCATTAAATGGACACGCTTGAGAGTGTTTATCCCAGCGTTGAACGCAGGCTCAGGATTTTTTTAATGTTCCTCGTATAAAATCGGAAACTGAGGGGGCGGTGCCTTTTAGTCTGTTACATCAAGACTTGAAAACAGTCTTCAAATTGTTCCTTTATTCTTCACTTTAATTTGTTCTTGTTTGGATGTCAGTTGCACTTTACTGTACTCTACTGTATTTTATTGTGGTTTTAATTTATTTAAACTTATTTTACTTTGTGACTGCCTGTCTGTGAAAGGCACTTTATGAATAAAATTTACCTACTTAGTTCAAGAGAGAGGGTACATGCACAGGTCACATTCACATCTACATCCAATTAAGCTAACATGCATGACTTTGGACTCTGGGAGGATGCCAGAGTACCTGGAGAGGAGCTACACCGGCACAGAGAGGACATGCTTAACTCCCCTTGCTAACCTTCCTGGTGTGAGGCGATGGTGCTAACCATTCCACAACCTTGATGCCCGTTATGCCCTTTTATACTTTTATCAAATTGCTTATAGAAATCTGTGGATCCCTCCATGGATGTGCCTTCCCAGAATATCACTGACTTACCACCAAACCAGTCTTGCTAAAGATGGCAGCATAACGCTCCCTACGGCTTCTCCAGACCTTTTTTACGTCTGTTGTAGGTGCTCATAGTAACCCTACTCTCATCTGTAAAAAACAAAGGACAGCAGTGGTGGACCTATGAATTCTGGGATTCTGTGGCAAATACCAGTCCGGCTCCATGCTGCTGGGCAATGAGCACATGACCCACTAAAGGACATGAAGTCCTCAGTCCACCTTCATGAAGTTTGTTTAAGAGTTTTTGATCACAAACACTCACAACAATAGCCTGCAGCAGGTCATTTTGTAGAGCTGCAGCCTCTTCCTCCTTTCACGAAGGAGCTGCTCATGAGTTACAGACTTTCTGCAGCCCTGTCTAGCTCTCCTAGAGTAATTGCCTCCTCCATGATCTCAAGATAGTGTTGGAGTCACAGGAAAGCTTCTAGTAATGACACATATTACTCTGCCATCCTAGAGGAGATGGACTACCTGTGGCACCTCTGCAGGGGCCAGGTATCATGCTCATGTTATCAGTGGTGACGAATGCAAATGCAAAATTAGTCACAAAAAAAATCACTAAAGATGAGGAGGGTAAAAAAATATACCTGTGGTAATTTCATTAACACCAAATCTGCTGAAATTGATTATTAACCCCCTCTGCTACTTAACTCACCAGTTAAATATCCCAGAAATTTAACTGACTGAAAGTTTAACTAACTCTAATCAAAAAGTGTTGCTTTAATTTTTTTTTTTGAGCAGTGTGGATTTCAGTAAGGACAGATTATTTGAAAGAGAGTGATTTATTGAAGGATAAAGTTTGAGTAGTAAACTATTTGGCAATAAAACCCCGATCATACTAGACAATGAGGACAGGAACCCCCAGAGTCTAGAAGCTGGTGGTGGCAGTCCTGATGAAGCTGGAGTTGAGGTGGCGTGGGAAAGCTGGAATGATGCCCAAACTCCCAGCAATCAAGACAGACGAGGCAATATGTTTTGATTTTTCTTTTTCTTTTTGTTATTGAACTCACGCATGAGCTTATATGTTTTGCCTTTACATTTGCATATAATTGCAATTTCAGCTGAAATTCAAACGTTCTGGTGAGTTTTGACCTTTAGTTGCCTGAAAAGCCAGAAGTAGTGTAAAGGTTTCTAGCAGCTTAATTAACATTCACCAACTGTAGCTGCTAAATGAGATATGAATTGTTGATAAAAATCTGTAATCTGGTAGATTTAAATGACATTTATTGCCTAGTGGATTTTATACCTTGTTTTTCACAAGCTCAGTTTACTCTAGAGATCCAATATAGAGCCATTAGGCTGACAAGCCTTAAATATTGACATTTTAAGCGGAAAAGTTCAAATACATGATGTAATCGGCAGGACCGATTTCTCCAGAGTCTTTGCGTTGATGTTTTTTCAATTCAAATCTTTTTTTCTGTTTTTAGCCGATCTTCGACCGACTCAACCTTGGGTTTGAGTTTGTTCGATAAGTGCTCTTATTATTGTGTTCTCCATCATTTCGATGGCAGCAGATTGTATTTCGGAGAAGTTGGTATGTTTGACCACCAACAAACTATCCGTAAATTTTCCATTTGGTAGTTCTGTCTCTGCCAGTTTACCTCTTTGTAACCTCCATGATGTCAGCACACGGGCTTGTGCTTGTTAGATCCGCCGACCCACTTAGTCCAAGAGATGAAAGCAACTGTTTTTTTTCCCTCTTTAAAAAAAAAGGCTTACATCAGAGCCAAGAGGTAAACAGCCATAATCATAAAACCTCACATACACTGAAAATTAGACATCCAACAACCCGCCTGCCTCCATCTTCCACCTTCAACACATCTTGTCATTACCTTAGGGCCCCACAGGCTAAACAGCTATGTTGTTTGTTTTTGGGAAATAGTGTGATTTCTGGCACTGCTTGCACAAAGCTGATGTTTTTTGGGATTCAATAAAAGATAAACATCGATAGATAAACGCCTCACTGGGGATTTTTGTTACAACGTTACTCCCCATCCAGCTCCTCCTGACACATGCTCTATCAGCTCATTTTCTGCAAGCTGATCTTGTCATTGTGGAAAAGTGTCTACAATCTTCAAATCCCGTTTCTGCTTCTGGCCACGATACCCTAATAGTCAACTCTGAAACACGTTTCTCTTATCTGCATCAAATCTCAGTGGAGGTTTTAACACATGCCCTCTTAAGAGCTTCACCTGATTTCTATCTTTTATTTATTTTCCTGGGGGGGGGGTTTCTGAGGGGGCGTTTAATTGCATTAAACATGTTCCTTTCCTTTCTTTTTCACTACTCCAAATGTCTAAAGAATTTGCCAAATCCAAAACATATGAGTCTGAGTTTATATGTGTCCATTCGAGGGTCTGCAGGTCAGGGTAGGAATCTCCGCACATCTCCGCTGACCTGGAAGTCTTTATCTGACAGGGACCAGCTGGCAGTGGATCTTCATGGAAGTGATAAGGTCCACATGTTGTAACCGTTTTGTTTTGTTTTCCTCAAACCAGGAATGCATGAACCCGTGCTGCAATGCCACCACTTGCACCCTGAAAGAAGATGCTGTGTGTGCCCACGGACAGTGCTGTGAAGACTGCAGAGTAAGAGATTTCATGCAGTCCTTGGTCTTTTTCACTTTGTCCTTCAACTGTTTTTAATTTACATGCACTCATACGTTCCTAAGAGCCAAATAAATTCTGTAAAAGATTTTCAGAGCTTCACTTTATACAAAAACTCTCTAAAACTCTTAATTCTCGGCGGAAGGTTATTACTGGTAAGAGACTTGTGAGTGTGGTTGTTTGTATAATTTCATGTCTCGGGTGATTTTATTCCAATTTTGTATATCTTGCATCAATGGGAAGGTTTCGATTGAATTCAAGTTCAAGTTGGATAGCCTAAGACTTGCATTGTCTTAAATATTCATGGTTTTTGTTTGCCATGGAAATCCTTTTATAGCATCTGTGGTCTTCTCTTTTTTAAAAAGTACTTGTTGAAAATGTATTCGAAGGGTTGCATTTAGAGAGCCGGTGATGGCCTTGCAGAATTATACATCTTAAGATACGAGTATTGCAGTGTTATTCACAAGATACAGCTTCATGTTCTGTGTTTTTGCTGCATAAGTACGGTACTTTACAATAGTCTAGAGCTACTTTTTGAAGTGGTCTTGAGCAATAGGTTTCCTGGCTTTCTAAAAGTACTTTAAAGTTCGTTAAACCTCGGCTGTTTATTCACTTATTTTCAGTCCTTTCTTTAACCTAATTGTTTTCATAGGAAGGTTTGTGGTTTTTGTTGTTTGTTAAGCCACTTAACACTGACCTATGAATTATTGCAAGCATAAAAAAGGCACCAAACACAAAGGATGACTCATTGTTACGTCTACACATAACCGACAACTTAGCCAAATACCTTTAGTCACTTTGTTACCAGCAGCCTGTCATAAAAA
>VUQR01035031.1:34063-45082 GCA_015108515.1 Hemichromis elongatus | reverse complement strand
CAGTTAGACAGGTATAAAATATCATTTTTGCACCAGCAAAGTGATTCCCAGAGAGCTATTTGCTGAAAACTTGGCGTACCTCCGTATGGTGTACAGTATGTCCTGAACTGAACAAATGGAGGACGAAAGAAGTGACGGCCAAAAAAATCTATCTACAAAAAAACGGACAGTATTTGAAAATTATGCCATTAAGAAATAGGAACAGATTCGTCAAAGATCTGACGCAGATAGCCGCCCCTCCCTGTGCCTGGAGGTTTCTTCCTGTTAAACGGGAGTTTTTCCTTCCAACTGTCGCCAAAGATTTTGCCCATAGGGGGTCATATGGTTGTTGTTTTTTTTCTGTATGTATTATTGTAGGGTTTACCTTACAATATAAGCGCCTTGAGGTGACTGTTGTTGTGATTTGGCGCTATATAAATAAAATTTAATTGATTTGAACTGAAAATGAGAGTCAACAGGACTCATTGAGAAATGCAAATTTTTAATTTTTAGTTTAACTCATCATCAGTATCAACGGAGTAGGTCAGGAGAGGGTCTATAGCATCACAGTGGAGGCGCTGTCGGGGTTTGGACTGCATTTCAGCTTGTGGTGTTGGAGATCTTGACGCAATATTTAAAACAGAAAAGTACCGTCAGACTGTGCATACCGCGCATCGTCTTCTTGAAAGCGTTTGATTGGCAATGGCTTCATCTGCCACCATGACAATGATCCCACACACACTGCCAATGGAGTAATACCTGAGTAAGGAAAATAAAACTATCAGTCATGGATTGGTCTCCCCAGATCCTAGAACACAACATTATTGAAGCAGTGTGGGATCATCCTAACCCAGAACATCCAAACAAACGATCCAAAGAAAAGTTTTGAATGTCCTACAAGAAACTTAGAGAATTATTCCCGAAGACTACTTGAAGATATTTAAAAAAAAAAAAAAAAAATTTCATATATTTTTTCCCCATGTTTAAATGGATTTAACCTTTTCTCAGCAAAATATAAAGTAACGAGGGGCGGATCGCAGTATTATATTAGAAGCTATTTTTGGCCATGTATATGAACTTGTAGGTTTTCATTTCATTTTCCCATTTAAGCCCTTCCAGTCACTTTCAAACTGTTAAACAACAGCAATCTTACTAGGTTCATTTCAGCCTTTGTAGCATCCAAAAAGTTTGATGTTTCCAACCGATAATCACAGTGATCATCACAATATTTCCAACACTTGATAAAACTTTTGATTACAGTACAAAACAGAAACTCACAACACAATAAATGGGAGCGAAAAGAAATTAAATTGGAGTCGACCTCAAATCTTCTTTAAATTCCTTTTAGAGATTATCTTGCGTTTGGCAGATCCACAAGAGAAAAGCAGGGGTTTATGGTCACGTTTTTCATTAATTAAGCCTTAACCTGCAAATATCACCTTTAAAACCCTTTATTGATGCAGGGTGGCATAGCTTCATAGATTGAAATGCCCTCCTGTCCACCACTTCAATAGCTATGCGGAACATTTACAAAGCCCAAAAGCAAAAAACTGTTAAATAAAGCTGCTGTTCAGTGAGCCAGTGTCGATTTTGTATCTACTGTAAAAGGGGGGCTAATGTACAGCACTCTCTATGTTCATAGCTCAAACCTGCTGGCACCCTGTGCCGGGAAACCAGTAACTCATGTGACCTGCCAGAGTTCTGTACTGGTGCCAGCCCTCACTGCCCAGCCAACGTTTATCTACATGACGGACATTCCTGCCACAACGTTGACGGCTACTGCTACAATGGCATCTGCCAGACTCACGAGCAGCAATGCATCACTCTGTGGGGACCAGGTAAATCAGTGGATGCTCGAGAGCTGGAATTTTATGCATAATCTTTGCTTTTCTAAGGTAAAACATTGTTTCATTTTCATGATTACATTGTTGGGCGGGGGTTCTTGTTTGTCTCTGTACAAAGGAGCAAAGCCCGCCCCTGGGATCTGCTTTGAGAGAGTCAACTCTGCAGGCGATCCTTACGGGAACTGCGGGAAAGACTCCAAAGGCTCCTTTGCCAAATGTGATGCAAGGTAAGGCTGCGGCTACACTGATGTGGTAAAGGTAAAGAGAAATTACTGTGGAAAACAACGCTAATTAGCTCACGTAGTATCATTTGCAATCATCATTATGCTGTGACGTGATCTTCAATCTAAAGTTTGCACGGCTGAATAATGTAATTTCAGAAAGATAGAAGCTAATTAAGAAAGTATTCATGAATCAATTTATTCTATTTTTGTCAGCTAATTGTTCTTAAGATCTTCTCCCTTCGGGTAAATTCTGTAATCAAGCTTTTTGTTAATTGATGTAATTGCTTTGATGACCGGAGGACTGAAGCACCGCAGGTCCCTCCAGCACTCTTTCATCCCCCTCTGCAGTTACTTATCTTCGACTGTGATTGACAGAGCAGCATTATGTTTTTTTATTTAAGTTGTGCTATCTGTGTGTGTGTTTGTTTCTGTATGTGTATGTGCTCTATGCAGGGATGCAAAGTGTGGCAAAATCCAGTGCCAGGGTGGAGCCAACCGCCCGGTGATCGGAACAAATGCCGTGTCCATTGAAACTAACATCCCTCTGCAAGAAGGAGGACGCATTCTGTGCCGAGGAACGCATGTTTACCTGGGCGATGACATGCCTGACCCTGGACTGGTGCTGGCTGGCACAAAGTGTGGAGACAACATGGTGAGTGATCAGTAATGTAAAGGCCTTTAATTCAACCGTTAAAACTTTATTTATAATTAAGACTTAATGTAATAAATCACGTACTATTCAACAATATACCCCAATATCTACAGCAGAATTTTATAGTTTTGTTCTGTTTTTTTTTCCATCAGCTACAGTATCAGTTACCTTGGTGTTTGTTGTCCTACAACAACAGAATGCAGCTTTATAGTTCATATTCTCTAGAGATGCTAAAAGGCTCACAAGTGTATGAACCTGAAGTTGCATTCCCTTGAGTTTTCCCTTCCTATAGAAAATGGCCAATAAAGCTAACCGAGTGAATCCACTGATGCATTGTTGCACATCTTGCTTAGGGCTGAATAAGACTTTTTTTGAGCTCTTAGTTTTATTAGGTGTGTCTCTCAACTTTTCTCTGTCTTTTTGTTCCTCTCCAAACTTCTCTCACCACATCACTGACATCAGTCCCTACTCCTGCCAAGCAGGAGGTTAATAACTTTCAAATGGACACCGACCTAACTGCCTCTTTAAGTTACAACATTTATTGATTTGATCATAATCAGTTGAGGGAGCACATACTGATCAGCCAGGACATTAAAACCACCTACCTATTATTGAATACATCTGTTTCCATATTGCCAAAACAGCTTTGACCCACTGGGGTAAGATCACAAATGCTGGGTTTGGCCCATGGTTTCTGGCACCAAGATGCTGGCAGCAAATGCTTTTAGTGACGTGCTGGGACCAAATGGACTCTTCATTCAACCCCAAAACGATGCATTTTTCATGTCTTTTGACCCTCAAGTCATATCACTGTTTGTGTGGGGGTTGAAGCCAGTAGGAAGATTTTGTAGGCCAGTATGCATGATCTGAAATGATTATAGGGGACATAGTAGGTGTCAGAGCTATCGCTTCACCTGGTTGGTGAATCTCCTGCAAGTCAGTTAACTAAAACATAGCATGGCTCATGTTTTAGAATAGGTCATTGAGCATTAAATCCTTGCAGATATTCTAGATGCCTGCTCGGGAGTTCTCAGGCATTTTTAGATGATTGCTTTTACCAAATCCCCCCAAAGCTGTGGATTTAGACTTGTGAAAGTCATTTGTGGTTGAAATTTGGCTAAACGTGTGAGGGCTATGTCACAAAAGAAAATAACAAAGTTCAACACGGTTGTTCTTAACACAAGGGAACGGGACACATTCACTGTATTGCATAAGGTTGCGTATAAAAAGTGTTACAAATGGCTGTGTTTCTCTTACAAGCAGCGGAACTAAATAATAGGGTCTACAAGTGTGCTTTTTCAGTTGCCTCCGGGGACTTACCTTGGTGCCTTTGTACCTACCGCATTGAGCTGTGTGTGCAAAATGGACGTCAGCCAGGTTAGTTTGTCTCCTGGCTACGGTCTCCCAAGTCATGAGTTAGCACCCTGGAAACTTTGATGGCCTGGAGGTGGCTGTTTGTCATGGGCCTTTGTTCTCTGAAAAAGAAGGATTTGTATTTCCATGCCAATCAGGGCATTAAGTTGGCAGCTCACAGCCTGCACAGCAATAGCAGCTGAATAAGATGAGAGCTGCTTGCCTAATGCGGGCCTTATTTTCTACATAAAAGCAACCGTCTTTTTTACATTCTGATGTTTTTGTTTGATCTAAAGAATAGAAAGCGTATTGTGATTTTTGCCTCTTCAGCCCTGCACCACACTGCAGCTACCTGAGCAGCATTCAGCACTTCCGCCTGAGTGGGAAATTGCTTATTTCGCTGTAAATCTCCCACAGACTTCTCTTCAGATGTTAGGCTAATCATGAAATTTATATGCAGCATTTGTAGTTTTAATTGATCATGTTAATTTCAACTTCAAGACTCTTTGATAAAAATTCACAGTGCAGCTACACTCTTGTATTTGAGTTAGCAGCAGGCATAAATGATGCTCCTTTATGATGTCTATAAATAAGATTTTCCAGCTGTACCGCAGACGTATAAACCCTTCTTCTTCTTCTTAGTATTTCTGTTCATCTTCATGGGCTCTTGAATTCAGCACCTCCTGAAATATTTAATGGTGCTTTTCTCTTTATAGGTGTGCCTGAATCGCCAATGCCAGAATGTCAGCGTCTTTGGTGTGCATGAGTGCTCGGGAAAGTGCAGTGGACGTGGGGTGAGTGCAAGTACCTATTAGCTCAAATTTTAGTGTTAAATTATACACCGTAGCCTTTGAAACAATGTCAGAAGCCTGTGAGAACTCTGTATTTATCTATTCAGTTGCATTTAGAACGACTGCATATAACCTGTAATTGCAAACAACAGCAGAACAACAAAGTATTTACCATACAGCCTTTGACTTATGGCAGCTTCTCCTATTACGTACAATCAATCTTCATTGTTCCACCGAGGTTAAATCAATCACTTTCACAGCATCATTTAGGGACTACCTAAATTGTTGTCCATCATCTTTTTTACTACACAAAGGGAGAAGACCCAGTGCAGCATGTCAGTGTGTCCACGTGCACACAATGGTAATTTTTTTTTGCAGCATAAAAGCAGCTCGCACTGCTTTAAAATTATCACCCTTTTCTCTTATCAATAATTCAGCAAAGGGTGCTTTTATGATTTATTTAGTTTGTTGTTTAGTTCTGTGAATCAAACATTCACCGCAGGCGAGATGAATTTACAGACACCAACTCAATTATGGCATCGTAAAGCACCGAGATTTTGTGCAACAAGAAATCAAAGCTATGATTCTGAGATTTTTTTTTTTTTTATCATCTTATAATTTGCTAAATGTCTCTGAAACAAATTAGCTTGTAAATGGAAAATAACAGCAACAAACAAAATATTGTAGCTGCGTGTTGATTGGCTCAAAAATAATCACATTAAAAATGACTTTGCGGGGGGAATTCGAGAAAAAATATTTTCCCACTGTGCGAACTAGAGCTGCATCTCCCCTCCTGCAGAAATATCTGCCAAGAATAATTTGCCTACCATTTTGTCAAACACCTCGCACAGTACGAGACCTGACTGGGAAAGAAGTAATGCTCTGAGTTTACCTTAGGAGCTTGCCTGCAAGTCCTCCTGCTTTATCTCACAATGCATGTGCTGTATTGACTCTGGAATCTATTTTTGTTACTTATTTAGCAGGTAAAACGCACTTTTTTCTGTACCCTTTAAACACAGATCAATGCCACATTTTCTATAAATAATCGGATCAAAATGTGTGTCCGTGTGCACCAAAGTAGCTGATTGTTGTTCCATCTAATTACCATTTCAAGCACATTAGATGTTCTTAGACTTTAAAAATAAATTTGTTGCTTTTACATGTGCACAAATAGGGGATGTAACCCATTTCTGTATAGCTACTTTTGAGCCCCCATCTTCAGGCCCACAGAGTTTTAAAGAATTTGATGCCTACTTACATTTCACAGATCTTTCACACATCTGCCTTAGTTTTTATTCATGACGCATTATGGTAACATTTCCCTTCGCACAAATATAAATCTCGCTCGATCCGTAACTCCCCGTCAACCCCCCAAGTGCCTCTTAACCCTATCAGTTGATGCAAAGGAGTATCCATGGCCTGGAGGCAGGGAAGTCTCTGGACTGTACCTCTGTGCTATGTTAATCCCCTACAGCTGCTCAGCTCCCTCTCTATTTGTCTCTTCTTCTATCCATCTGACAGCTGGACTGCATTATTTCACCAGGGAATCCTCCTGGATCAAACTTCTGCACTGGAAACTTGAGGCTTTAAGGACAGCCTCTTCCTTCCACATGCTTTATCTATTAGAAGTGTCTGTTTACACACACACAAGCATAGTCAGTGCTCTGTTGGATTGGTTTATTTAATGGTTTATACCCAATTTAGTTTGCACCTTGTTTTTTTTTTCCCCCCTGTTAGATCTGAGGTTGTTTGATACTATTTGATGCCGGAGACAAAATAGTCAATATTGCATCGAATACACACTAAAGGTACCTTGTTTACAGGTTTGCAACAACAAGAAGAACTGCCACTGTGAAGCACACTGGGCCCCGCCGTTCTGCGAGACAGCCGGCTTTGGTGGGAGCATTGACAGCGGGCCAATGAGAGCTGCAGGTAGCGTGGACAATTTAATTTCTATCGTCACTCATCTAGGCAGACAAACAACAACACTAACTCAGAAATAAACAGGAGCGCAAAGCTCCTCGCGTGTCTCTTTCTTGCAGCGTCAGTTCTGGATTAATGTGTGGTTTGGACTAAAAGTATAACTTTTCTAGTGCAACACAACTCCCTTTCCACCCTGTAATACATTATACTGTGAACATTTTTTTTTTTAAATAAATAAGGAATAGAGTGAGAAGCAGAAATGAGCAGAGAAATGTGAGCTGTGTGAACTGCTGGCCGTGGCCTAGCTGTAACGGTCTTTACGTCATGTCCTGTCATTGTTCTGTGCTGTAGATGTGCGTGTGTGTGTATTAATGTGCGTGTTGTCATATATGGCATCAGCTGACAGTGTGCTCATTACTGTGGCAATCCTGATCACCCTGGTGAGCCTACTGGTAGCCACCGTAATCATCTTTCTGAAGAGGAAGACTCTGCTGCGCTTCCTCTTCACCAATAAGAAGAGCACCTTGGAGAAACTCAGGTAACAATCCCCTCTCAAATCCTGTAAGATGAAGACAATTTCATAAAAAATGACATACACTGTTGCATTCTTGTAAGTTTATTTCACAATCACAACTACGGCCAATTAGCGATCCCAAATTAACCTTACGTGCACGTAATTCAACTTGTCCACCCATCTATTCTGGACAATTTACGCACCATACCGCCTATTTGTCACCAAACTTCAGGGCGAACGTCATAAATCATTTCACTGCTGACAAGGCTGATATTTCCCTCAGGAGTTTTTTAAAGCACCAGCAGAGCTAAAAGCAAATGAGTAACAGATTGACAAACTTGAAACTGTGATTTTCTAAGTTGATCTGCTTCATCAGGGGTGTGATCGCACTGTTGGATACAAATACAGTAGCGGTAGCAGGAGTGTGGAAATATAAATAAGCAGACAGCTATATTTTTTAGCCCTTTTTAGTTGATATAGCCAACATTTCTGCACTGAGAAACAAGAAAAGGCTTCATTTCTACTGTGCTGTACCTTCCCTATATCATACCATAGCAGGAGGAATGTAGTCAAATATAAAAATATATAATTTTTTTTTTTTTAAACTGCTTTAACTGCTTCCACTGTGCTCATAGATCCGTGGAAGCCACCAGGCCGACCAGCCCCATCAGAAGCGAGTCCATGTACAGACCCACACCGCAGCGCAAGCCTCCCCCAAAACCCTCTGGGGCTAACATTTTTAAGGTCAGTGTCTCCATAATGTGTCTGTCAGACAGCTTGCTGTATGCGTGTCTGCATAAACCGTGTCTCCATACAAGCGTAAAACTCCTCTATATGAGAGTGTGCGCGCTCATTTCTGTCACAGGCTGTTTGGTTTCTTTTGTAATAATGACATTTTCCTAAAGCAGTTCACTAAGATGCAGTCAGGCCTCGGCATAGAGCCGTAACGCTTCCCCGCTTGTTGACAAAACAAGATGATGGCACGCCGGCTAATCGATTCAGCCTCACTCTATCTCTCTCACTCGAAGCAGTATTAATTACAGTGTCATTGTTGAGAGGATGCGGAGAAACTTTAATTGAAAGATTACACTATCTATAAGAGATTGTAATGTTGTTATTTGAGCTTCTTTAATAGTTGTTTGTTTGTTTCGCTATGAGAATGAAGCAGAGGTGATTGATTCAGGCAGAGGAAGAAAATAGGCTTTGATTTGTTTGTTGGAACCGATAAGCACAGAAGGAGATTGCCTATCACTTGTGTTTGTGTGCCAGAATAAAGGCACATGCATGTATTTAAAGTGGGTTTGTAGCGGATCTGGTTTGCATTTGCACTCACCAGTATCTGCAAAAAATGTGCAGAAATTGTAATATTTAATATAATAACTGAGTGAGGTTGATCTGTCTGTCTGTTCTTGTTATTCTAATTACGTCAGCCAGTTGTCAGAAGTCCAGATGTCAGTGAGCTGTCTTTGAACACATCTGCATTTTCTCTTTATGTGAATGTGCACGTGTGCTGTCCAGCAGCCAAATCCTTTATGGCCATTTTTGGTATTATTGGGGGGGTTTTTTTGTTTCATTTTTTTCTGGAGCGGAGGGTGAACAGCTGGTCAGGACATGTTGTCAGACTTTTACAATTTCAAAACATCACATCTAATAATGTTGTTTTCCAGTTTTATGGCTGATTCTGACATCAGCTTTCTGACGCTAATGAGACTTTATGACTAAAGTTGGGTTTTACTTTTATTTTACCTCTGTTTCACCCTAATATCACAGGCTTCAGCTTTTATAACCATTAGACAAAATTAGGCTGCACCTAATGACTTCATTGTGCAGATTGTGTGTTTGATTATTTTAATGTCTGAAAGGGTCTGAAAGGTTCAGAATATAGTGAAAATAACCATCAGCTATCGGCCAGCAACAGATCAGTGCTTCAAACGGTCCTTTTGGAGCAGACTTTAAACAAACGGGTACGCAGCAGTGGCACACTGAACAATCTGTGTGGTATTTTAACCTGAAGCTTGAAAAACAGCTTCTAAGGAAATGTGAGACTTGAATTAACTGGTTAATAAGGGGTGTAATGTGGGACCTTTAATTTAGGAGCTGTGAAACCAACCAGGGCCAGACATCAATAACTGTTTTTTAAAGAGAGGCCGGAGCCGAAAGGCCATAAGACACCATCTAATATAGTCCAGAGGGTAGCAAGACTCAATCCAAAGTGTGTTAGACATTTTGTAGTCATTGTGTCACCTAAGAAATCTGTTTTGATGATGTGCTGTGTGCCATGAGACTTGCTAATTAGTCCGAGTGGATACAGAGTTTTAACATACAAAACCTGACCCAGATACAGCATGTGGCAACCATTCCTAAATACTTTCAGTTGCTGCTTGAGATTTTCAATACATAACGTTATGAAAAGGAGGCTGTTAAGCTGCTGCGGGGATCTGGATGCGTCCGAGATGGCTCCTAGGTGAGGTCATTTCAGCGTGTCGAAGAAGTGGGAGGAAATGAGGTTACGTTTCTCGGCTGACCCGAGAACGTCGATGGATGGATGGAAATTTCCCTTACAAGTCAAAAGCTACAAGTGAAACATTTGTGACATTTTGCTTGATAAGAGAAAATTAATAATCAGAATGCTTGTCTGCGATTTACACGTTCTGTTTATTTTAGCAACAACAAGACTAAATTGCAGTGGTTTAGAGAACAATCCTGGAAGCTAAAAGCCTGTCAGATGAGGGTTCTCACATGTTTTGACATGTTATATTAAAAAAAAAAGCAGGTCATGTTTAATTTAGTTTTAGTATCAGTCAAGGACTAAAAATAAAAACAGTGATCAGTGATGCCTTGTTACAGATTTGGCCACAGTCCCTGGATATAATGTATAAAATCAGGATCCTGTTATTTTATACGCTACCTGTCACAGCTCACTACAACTTACACATTACTGGAAATAACATCCTCGATCTCTTTTCAGCCATCTCTCCTGAGTGCAGAGCCTCTTCTCCCACCGCATAACTTCCACTCTCACAGCCTGCGCAGGCTGCCCCTCTACCAGCCCCTCCACATCAGTCAGCCCATGCCGGTGTCTCTCAGTGTGGGGCAGCCCACCCTGCCTCCTCTGCCGGCTCACTACAAAGTCCTGCCGACGCACGCGTCCAGCTCACCGCCACCTCGGGTGCAACCTTTTCTCAGCCTGCCACGCCATCAGTCATCGTACAGAGTGGAGCGGGTTAGTGTGAAATAAACCAAGCTGTTGATAAATGCTTTTATTTATTTAAACACTGACCCTTTTTTCACAGCGCAGCGTGACTCACGCAGAAGTGTCTTTAATATCATCACCAACGCTTGTGTTTACCTGCCATGTCTTGGCATAATGGCTGTCGTGAAACATGTTTATGGGACTTCCTTTGATCTCACGAGCTTTATCTTTAACTTTCTCTTAAATTGTTACTGTAAAGTTTAAAATTGCAATTTATTTTTGTTGACCACAGCTTTAATGGACCGTACATTCGCAACAGCCCATTACATTCAAGTTGTGTATATTTTCCTCTACATTACTCTAGACTATATTCTCAACCATGCCGCAAATTTCCACACTTATTTTCCACAATATCTAGGCCGCCATCAATTTTATTTCATTTCAGTAAAGTGCCGAATTAACCTGCCAAGACCTGAAGCCTGCCTGAAGTAGGTCACGGTGAACATTCGGGGGGGGGGGGTTTGTTAAAGTTACATTCTCAGTCGA
>VUQR01035031.1:3614-34043 GCA_015108515.1 Hemichromis elongatus | reverse complement strand
TACATTCTCAGTCGATTGCAATGAATCCCTGGCATTTAAGGACACTGTGACATCTTAGATTTGAGTCAGTTGGCACAAAAAAAAAAAAAAGCAATCTTCCACAGCAGATGAAGTTTGCTTAGCATTTATGGAATAGCAGATGCTCAAATTTCACGTTTTCTAAGCACTTTAAGCCCACCTCATCCGTAAAAGCTGAGACTGAAAGTTCATTCTTTACCTTGGAAAAAAATTCGCTGACTCGATCAGAAGTCCTTACGGTCCCTAATTTGAATATCCACAGTTGGATGATTACAGGGCAGACTCCATCTGCAGAGGAAGATTCGTGTGTTGCGGCTGAAAGGTCCAGATATTGTGCTGAGATTAAATATGTGTGTGCTAGGAGATCAGAATCAGAAGCAGTGGTGTCATGAAATCATTATGCATGATTTTTTTTATGCATGATGAGTTACTGTTTTATCTGATGTCACCGTTTCCTTGATGGGTTTTATAGAAATGTTACTTCAAAAATAAATAAACCAGAAAACAGGCTCACTGTGGTGAGATGAAAAGCGCGTTTTAAGTTTCAGCACCTACTAAAAGTAACAGAAACCAGTGGATTGGAGGGTAGGATTTAATATAAAAAAGCTATATACCCTTAAGAAATGCTCCGCAGTAATGTAAAATATATGAAAATAATGGTTTAAAACTTGAACAGCCACCTGTGTCGTCATTTTTAAAGGCTGTAGCTAAATGTTGGATAACGGAACCTGCTGGATTTCTGCACTGCAGTGGGTTCGCCTTCCCACATATCGACCACAAATTCAATCTGCGTCCCTCACGGTGACCCAGCTCCTGAGTAAGGTGCTGCTTTCTGCTGAGGCAGCAGAATCAGAGGCGGTGGAGATAGTAAATCCATCTGTCTGCTCTGGTGGTGGATCCAAATCCCGATTTGTTCCCGGAGTAGCACAGCAAAAAGAGCTGCGCTGGATGTTGGTACTTTGCGAGCCACAGCGGGGTGCAGGGGGATATTGGCAGATGTGTGGTGGTCTGTTTAAAAAAGAAAAAATAAGGAGGAAGACATTCGTTTTGGGTCTGTTTCTCTGAACATAGTCCCAGATGTTAAAGCAGAGCACGAAGAAAGGTCCGGTTTGTATACCTCCGAGGATAACGTGGTGGAAATTAAATGAGCACATGTGCTCAAGTTTTTTCGAGATTAGTAGACACAAATAGATTATCTCAAGAATGTGATAAGGTTTTTAAAACGCAGTGATTTGCCAAACACTGCTTGGCACATTTCACATGCCTCTAACTGCAGTTTTTATAATAGAGGCATATCCCCTGTAGGCTTCTTAAATGACTTTATTTCAAGTATTGTATTGGCTGTCCCAAAAAGATGCAAAAAAAAAAAGTAAAAAAATGAGAGAAAAGTTTTGTAGTAGAACTTCCAAAAATTTCTGCCATAAATCATCTGACACTGAATCAAATACATGATATATACAATC
The DNA here is from genome assembly GCA_015108515.1 of Hemichromis elongatus. Lineage (NCBI taxonomy): Eukaryota > Metazoa > Chordata > Actinopteri > Cichliformes > Cichlidae > Hemichromis > Hemichromis elongatus. Next base: position 32,562 of record VUQR01035031.1, on the reverse strand, counting down.
GAAGGAGCTACTAACTTTATGACATAAACTTTATGTGGGGTAGTATTCAAACCATCTATATATACTACTGCCACTTACACTTTGATGACTCTGTACTAACAGTTATTATTAGTGTCATAATAATGCCTGACCACGCAAGAGATGCTGTACTTTTGTACATAAAGTACTTTATACAATGTAAGTGTATTTTAAATATATATTAAAGCCTTGGCTACTTTTTCATTAGTGAGCAGCAGAAACACCTGGCGCCGCATCCACTTTCTGGATGGTTTTGCGGTGTCCGTGTTAAGCTTTGCAGCATATTACCCTTGATTGCAATAACTGTGTGCCAACTAAAGATGTACTTTAGCTGAAAGGCCACTGTTTGCTCTATAAATTGGCTGCTCACTGCCTGCCAAAAATGTGAAATCCCACTACCTGCTAATATCTGTTAGCTCATTTCATTGCAATGAAACAGATGGGCGAAGTAAAGATGGCACATGTAGGTCAGAAACAGAAGACAGAGTTCTGGTGAAATTTAATAGCAGGCCAACAAGGACGAACAGGGCATCAGTCCTTAAAGAGAAAGCGTTTAACAAGTTTATTGTAAGACTTGACAGAAATCCCCCACCCCACCCTCACCCCCACCCCCTGCTTCCTGTGCCAGTATGTCTTATTTTAAAGAGCGTTTTCTCTTGCAGTCTTTCTGTTTGTGCCATAGGCACCCCATTAATATCAAGGTGTTTCCAGGTCAATAAATTCTACCACGTTTGTTGCAATGAAGACAAAACTGCGTGGAACCTGTTTGTTTTTATCTAGTCTTGCTGAAGGAAAAATACAAATCAGATACCCGCAGAGTCCAATAAATATGAAGCAGATCAGTTTTTGTTGCGCCGCACAAGCAGAGTGCAGCGTCACACTGGCGAGGAGTGAAAATCGTGCCTTTCCAAAATGTCATATTTTCAGGAACCTAGAAAAATAGTTTTGTTTTTGGCAAGACGGCCGCGCATTTTTCAGTTCCTCCGGTGGGTTTTGAAAGGTGCTTGTAGGCTCAGGGCTCATAGATCTTTCTCAAGCCACAGAGGACGGCGCAATCCTTCATTGTGAATTAAGACATGTGAACACCACCAAGTTTCCAGTTACAGTTTGAGGTTTTCTGCCAAGAGTGGTATTACAATGCACATGGGTCTTGGATTAATCTTGCAATAGAGTGGATGCATCTGTCAATTTACATCTTAGTTTTTTTCTGCTTTTCCCTGGAAAACAGCCTGATTTTCTTCCCTTAAAGAGTTGGTCTTCACTTAAACTTAACTTCATGTTAAGGCTTGCCAGTAGTGGAAGGACACTCAGAGGAAAGGACACAGTGGGTAATACACAATATTCACACAGATATCTCAATTTAGATCACATAAATATCTTACGGTGTACATATTATTACCACAAACACTTAATAATTAAGGAAAGTGACCTGCTTTGGCAGTAAAGTTCAATTTCGTTAAAGCACGTAAAAAAAGTGCACCTTTCACACAGGACTCTATGCAGTCCTGTGAAAGTATACTATTACTGCTTTCACAAGAATTAAGAGGGTAAGTAGAAGCCAGGTGCTGCTATTCAAATGCACTTGATTATGCACAGAAGTGGTAATCCCAGCAAATTCACCCACAGTTCAGACCGTGCAATGCTCAGACAATCTGCAAAAAAATGCAAGAGCTGCATCTCAGACTCCGCAGACCTCAGTTAGGATGTTAAAGTTCATGAGAGTATAATTAGAAAAAGACTGAACAAGTATGGTTTGTTTGGAAGGGCTGCCAAGACAAAGCCTTGCATCTGAACAAACAACCAGACTAACAACGTCCTTTGGACAGACCAGACCAAACAGGAGATGTTTAGCCATGATAACTAGCAATAGGCAAAACACAGCATTGATTTGGGCTGGTTATGCGGTCACGTGACCTGTGCTACTTCCAGTCACTGCGAATGAACTCCTCTGTATGCCAAAGTACCCTGGACTCAAATACGAGGCTGTCTGTCTGTCGGCTTAAGCTTGGCCAGGTCATGAAACAGAAAAATAATCCCAAGCATGGAAGCGGGATGCCTGAAAAGGAAAAAGTTAAGTGCTGCAGTGATTCAGTCAAAGTCCAGACACTTGGCCTGAATGAAATACTACAGTTGCCTCAAAGAAGCAACATTGTAAGGAAATATGGGCCAAAATTCTTCGTTAACGTAACAGATTGATAAAGTATCACAGAATACTTCACTTTATTCTTGCTAAAGGATGTTCATAGGGTGTGTTTTGAGCCATAGGACTGCATGAAGTCCTGTGAAGACTTGCTTTTTCACATGACTGTCTTTAACAACATGCAGTAAATGAAAAGAGCTCTTCTTGTTCTAACTGCTTCTTACAGACATGACTCTTGTTGTGGCTGAGCAGATGTCAGTAAAGCTGTTGTAAAGCTTTTATTTTGGACTGCTGGTTGGAAAAGACTGGCAAGAAAAAATGTTAGCAGGATTTTATTTATTTTCTGACATTTTATGGACCAGATTCATTTCTGGCTTCATCCAGAAATGAAACCGCAGTTTACTCTGCCAAAAAATGAAAACATTTATTATTTGCTGCTGTAATATTAGTTTCCCCTTGCTTACTTCAACCTGCAGCAACACACTAACATACACTCTATGGACAAAGTGCAGGGTGAGTAAGAATAGACATGATTTTTTGAACTTGTCTGCATAGATTTACATCCATTCAATTGCCAGCACTAGACAAGTTAAGGTCTGACTCATAGCTCATGTTTCCATCTGAGGTGGATGGGGTTGAGGTCAAGGACTGATACGTAGGCCAGTCAGTTCTCACACGCAAAGCTATTCACATCATTTTTATGGATCGTGTGTGCAATTTATACTTTAACTTTGTGGTATTTTTCTATTATATAAACATTTACATTCACATTTTATTAGGTTCATCTTGCTAGTACCAGCTTAGACCCCCTTTGGCCTTCACATCTACCTTTTATGGTAGTTTTGCTGGAACCACTTGAGAGCTTATGGTTTGTATTGACACGATTGCATAAGCTTGCTGGAGCAGCTTTTCTATTCAAGGCCATTTGTCAGGTTCATGAAACTAGTTTAGGCTGATTTGACCTTTGTGACATGCTAGAAGCAGCCATTAGATGATGGTACGCTGTAGTCATAAAGGGATGAACATGGTCAGTAATGATACTCAGGTAGGCTGCGCTGTTTAAACAAAGCTCAGCCGCAGCACGCCACCAGTGGCAGCCTGAATTTTTGATACAAGGCAGAATACGTCCACGCTTCATCTTGTTTACACTAATTTCTGAATCCCATGCAGATGTCACAACATAAATTCAGACAAGGCAGACCAGATTTTTCCAGTCTAGTTTTGGTGAGGCAGTGCAGTTTCCTGTCATTGGCTGACAGGAACGGCACCCAGTGTGGTTTTATTCTGCTTTAGCCCATTTGCTTCAAGGTTCTAGATGTTGTTTGTTCAGAGATGCTCTTCTCCACACCTTGGTTGTATCTTGTGAGTTACTGTTGCCCTCTTGTCAGCTCGAAGCAGTCTGACCATTCTCCTCTGACCTCTGACATCAACAAGGCTTTTTGACCCAGCTGCTCTCTTTCTTTTTTTGTACTATTCTCTGCAAGCCCTAGAGATGTTTGCGTGGGAAAATGCCAGCAGAGGAGCAGTTTCTGAAATAAAACCAGCAATCATGCAACATTCGAAATCACTTAAATCACCTTTCTTCCTCATTCTGATGCTCAGTTTGTTCAGATAATCATGTCCACATGTCTAAATGCATTTAATTGCTGCAAAGCGATTCACCACTCAGATATTTGTATTATTGAGTGGTTGGATAGATGTATTTGTCTGGTGAGTTTAAAGTATCACTGAATTTGAATTTCTTTCTTGCAATTTATGTAAAGCATACATGCAATTGAGTAATATCAGTTTAGTGTTGCCATGAAAGATTGTCACATTTGAGGCGCCTGGGTCGCGCAGCAGTGAACACACAGGCTTAAAATTCTTGCATGATGTGATAAACTCAGTCACAACTTGGCTGCATTCATGAATGTTTTAAACCATCCAGCTTTCTGAGCCTTATACATGCATGATGTGAGGATTTTTTTCCTCTGCGTGCAGATTACTTAAAGTTTGCTCATGTAAACCTGTGTGTGTGTGTGTGTGTGTGTGTGTGTGTGTTATGGCGTGGGCAGTGGGAAGGTTTTGTGCATGTCCGTTCGTGTGTGTGTGTGATAGCAGCTGGTAGCAGATGTTTATCAACTGCATGCTTCCTCTGTGTAGATTAGTACCACATGATGACACTCCATCCAGATAACCTTCTACACTCTCACAGCACTGCCACGGAGGTGGTGGAGACAAGCAGGGGGAGGTTTGGGATTCATCTCGTGTTAGCTGTGGGAATTCAGAGGAGATACTGATAACACAGTGCCCTCTAGTGAAACGCGTCTGTGTCCAGATAGCTGCTGCACAACTAATCCATACTGGAAAAAAAGGCGTAGAAGGTCACTTGCTCTGTGCACTGTGGACTTAAGATAAGACTCATGTGCTTTGTGGTGTTTTTTAAATTAATACATGAACTAAATTTGTACTTTTTATGTTCTTTTTACAGGACTTTGAGAAGCCCAGTCCACCCCAGAAGCCCCTACCTGCAGACCCGCTAGGGAGGAGCTCTCGACTGGGTCAGAGTGCTGCAACAGCAGGGGGACACATCCCTGGGAAAACAGCCCTACCCATACCTATCCCCACTGTGCCAAGGCCTCTACCCTCCATCCCTTTACCCAGCAGGTCTGTGCAGCATGACAATAAAAAAAAAAAACACAACTTCAAAGGCCTTTTCAGACATCTTCATCTCTCTGTTAAATTGATTGCTTTTTTGTCACTTAGTTTGTGGTAGTTTATTTAACAAGACTTAGTTCTTGTGTGGCATTTTGCACCTAAGAAGAAGCAGTAGCAATTCGGGAAAAGACTAATGTCATCTGTTCTGTCACAGGCTGCATCACTAATGAAGCTCAAGTTATTTTGTGATTAAAGGCTAATTAATGATTGTCGAGAGCGTGAGGGACACTTATTTACTTGTGAATCTTTTGATAAATTTCTTCAGCTACCTCATCATTTTCAACTCTCACAACAGTCATTAAAGTCGGCTTTGCTGACACGCTCTGTGTGAAGTACGCTGTTGGATATTTATAACTTACCCCTTATAGTTGGGAGTGCTGGCCTGGCTATTATGGTGGTTGTAATAATCAGTGTATAACCACCTGATTCTGTCCCAAAGCATGAGGGCAAATAAAAACTAGTTTTTCGCTGCATAAACTTTTCGCATTTGTAATGCTTGCTGGTTTACTAAACCACTTTTATTATCACTGTACAGAAAAGCAGTGAAGTTGGGAATTTGATATACTGAAGAAAACAAAGCATGCATTTAAAGCAACGGCACTAAATTTCAGTCATACGTCACCATTACGAAGAATGCATAATTGTCTGTAAAACACCAGTTTGGATTTGGCCATTAATTCCTCTGGATTACTTATAGTTAGACCCATAGTTTACTAGTAAAAGTCGTATATCTTGCGGTTTTGCCTCTGAAAACCACCATACTGGAATTTAAATCAAACAATCCCCGTTTTATTGAAGTGCAGCCTTTAAGCTTTAATTTAAGGGGATTACAGACATTTTTAGACACAGTCCCACATTTTCAGACTCAAAATTAATTGAACAAACTGACATCATTTTAAATATAAGGAAGGTTTTTAATACTTTGATGAAAATCCTTTTGAGTTAGTGATCATCTTAAGTCTAGAATCCCTGGATATCGACAGGCCTGTAGTGCAGCTGGCTTCAGTTGCTTCTTGTTTGTGGCTCTCTCTACCTCCAGTTTTGTATTTAATAACTGAAAAGCGTACTCCATTGGGTTGGGATCAGGTGACTGAGCTGGCTACTGAATAGAAGAAGAAGAATGTCCCATTTCTTTTCCCCTGAGAAACTCTTGGGTGTCTTTTGGAGTATGCTTTTGGCCATTATCCATTTGCACTGTGAAGCGCCGCCCAATATGGCTGAATCTGAGCAGAGAGTGTAGCCTTGAACACTTCACAATTCACCCTGTTACTTCTATCAGCAGTCAAAACATCAATAAACACGAGTCACAAATTCATCTTTTCATTTTGATCAAAGATCTTTTTTTTTTAACTTTGCAGATTCTTACATTTTTTCGGTCAAAGTCTAATCTGTCCTTGTTGTAAACTCTATATTTCAATTCATAGAGACATCTCTTGATTGTACAGCGATGCTGAGTTTGTGTTGGTTTAGTGCTACTGAGCTCTAAGTAGACTAGGTTGTTTTTTGGCGGCTTGTAAAGCTTTTGTAATCTCACTGATATATTTGTTTTGTTTTTTAACCTAATGACGGCCTCCTTCACTGACACTGACATTGCTTTGGGCCTCATATTTAAAATTACAGTGGAAAAGTATTAAATATAAACTGAAAATTTTGAAATGACTTCAGATATTACGCCTGCTTCACTTGTCACGAAAAAAAACCAGGGAACAGACGTGGCCAGGAAAATGCCTCTCAAGTGAGCTGTCTAGTGCGTATCAAGTGTTTGATTAAAGAATAAATTTGGTGCTGCGCAGAGGAAAAAACTACAAAAACTGTGTCTTTATCCAAAACTTATAGACCTAACTATACTTCTTGTCTCCTGTCTAGTAAAAAATAATGCCACTATCTCTTTCTGTCTGATGTCATTTTCCTTCTTTGCCTTCTTTTGACAATCAGATTCTTTTTCTTTTTCCGAGTTACATTTTCACAGTCACTCCAGGTTCCAGCACCCACCACTTTAGTTACTGGAAACGATACCCTGTAAAACAAAACCACTGTCCTTATCCAGTGTGGGCTGAGCAATCCAGATCTCCTTTTCTCAGGCAGATTTCACACCTGGTGGTGAGCTGAAGTGCACAGTGAAAGAAAAGCTTAAAGAGAAGCTAATGCTGTCATTCTTCCCTCACTGTATTTATTAGTTATAAGCTGAAGCAAAAATGTTTTCAACCTGACATGTCTGAATTTAGAGATCCATTTAAAATCAATGAGACCAACCTGTCAATTTACATCATGTAGTCACTTGTTATTACCGTTGTAATAACTTCTTCTATTTGTGTTTGTGTTCACTCTTCAGACCTGTACCGGCACTGCCATACAGACCACCAAAGACTCCAAAGGACTGCTGAGCTCTCAACTTCACGGACATGTAGATCTCCTACTAGCAGATGGAGACTTTCTTAATTTGCACTAATTGCTGAGGCTCTGTTAGACCTTTGGGACAGTTGGAAGTGTCACAGAGTTCCCAGTCAAACGGGGGGCTAACATCAAACCTTGATGCTACGCCTCTAAAAGGTGCTTTGTCATCCTTGCTCAGGTACCAGTGAACTATTTATCTATTTAACTATTTAACTAGGATACTACCGGTTTGTGCAAAGAGGACTCGGATGAGGGACGATTCTCCTCGTGGGAAATTCGAGGAAAAGACCAACACGAGGTGTCATTACGGATACCTCGTTTTTGCATTCTGTGATGGTTTTTATACATTTTCTTCTGAAACGAAATGCTGAAACATAAAGTCTTTTTTATAACTTGTCACGTTGCTTGAATAATCAAAGTGCAAAACATTTTGTTTTTTTGGACTTGGATGTTGATAAATGGAAATAGAGGACAAGTCAGTAAGCGGTCCACATAGTTGATGGCCCTTGACGCAATGTTATTTCTTCAGTTTTTCATTTTTTATTACGTACTGAACACCAAATAGGTCTTCTTTGTCCTTGTTGCCTCAGTGCTAAAAAAAAACATATAACTCAAATCTCCTCTTTTTGTGAAAATATAGCTATTTCCTTCATGAATCATCTAAAAGCTGGATGAAAAGAATTTGATTCCCTTTTAAGACGTAGACTACATTTTTATTGTGGCATTAATCCGCTCACTTTACAGTCTGTGCACCAGGCTCTTTTATTCCTTATAAGTTCATTTTTGCAGGAAAGTACAAAGAGAAAAAGTAATTTTCACACACCTCAGCCTGCCTCTGACATACTGCTCGGGGCATGCGTTGGACTCTAGACATGTTTTCTCCTGATACTGGCAAGTGCTGTGGAGTGTCAACAGACTTGACAGACTGACTGTGTTCCAGAGAATTACACCAACACCGAATAATTCAACATCAGTGCTGGCGTTTGTATGTTTAACGTTTGCACTCGCTTCGTCCTTGAGAGGGCGAGCCAAGCCGGATGACTTCAGCGCCACGAGCTTTCCAGCGAGATGTTTCACCGTATCCGTCCTGTTCTTTTTGTTGCTTTCACAACATTCCTTTTGGAGTTTCTATGACTTCACTGTTGTCGAACGCCGAGCTCACTCACGCATTCACAGCGGCGCTCATTGCACCCCAGAGCTTGAGTCAGGCTCTTTTCTTTTTTCTCAGTGTTATTTGTTGACTTGAGGGATTCAATTGTTAACTTCACAGCGCAACGTGTCAGTGTTTGCATAAGGCATTTTGTATTTGCAGTGTATCCGAATGCAGTGCTTGTTCTGTCACCGCTGCAGAATGACTGAAATGAGTCACGCCCTGCATACCTGCATTGTGTTTTTGTAGTATCCAAACGATGCTTTATTTCCCTTGTTTTTGGATGTGTTCAGATGTGTTTAACAGAGTCGCTGCTCTGCTGGAAAAATTTGTCTTATTGTTGTGTCAATTAGCTGTTCAATGTTTATGCCATCTGTAAAAACCTAAATGTACTGTGTTTATTAAATTTTAAGTGTAACATGTTTAAAAACCATTGTAAGGTGTAAATGTCAATTTTTCTTTTTTTTTTCTTTTTTTCTTTTCTTTCTTTTTCTTTTAAAGCACAGAAATGTAAAGAACTGCTTTGAGAAGTTGCCTCTATTACATTAGGAGGTGAAAACATGATGTTGGATGATTTCCAGCCTTTTAAAAGAATGGCAACGGGGTCAGGATTACATTTAAACTGTGAGAAGACATCAGAGCCAATTAAATGTCCCCTGTTTACAAGACGGTGTTTTAATTTCATTCGTACTTTGATTTATGACTATAACAATGCAACCCACCACATTAAAATCCACAAAGAAGTCACCATGACCAATAAGGCAACTAGCAGCTGAACCGCCTTTACTTTTCATGGCATAGATTCAACAAGGTGCAGGAAACATTCCTCAGACCCTCAGATATTCTGATCCGTATTGACATGATAGCATCGCACAGTTGCTGCAGATTTGTCTGCTGAACATCCACAAAATTAATCTCCTGTTCCACCACTTAGAGGTGCTCTATTGGACTGAGACGATGGTACCTGTGGAGGCCTTTTGAGAACCCACTGTCATGTTCAAGAAACCACTTTGAGAATATGTGAGCTTAATATGGCATGGTGCATTAACCTGCTGGGAGCCGCCATCAGAAGACGGGTACACAGAGGTCATAAGGGGATGGACATGGTCAACAGCAATACTCAGGTAGGCTGTGGCATTTAGGAGCCAAAGTGTGCCAAGACACCGTGAAACCTCCCCCAGCAGCAGTCTGAAAGGGTCATATGAGGCAGGGTGGATCCATGTTTTCATGTTGTTTATGCCAAATTACGTTCCTGCCATCCAAATGTTGCAGCAGAAATTATGAGACTCATTAGAAAAGGTAAGATTTTGCCCTTTTTTTACTATTGTAGAATTTTTGGCGAGTCTGTGTAAACTGTAGCCCCGGTTTCCTGTTCTGAACTGACAGGCGTGGTGACCGATGCGGGCTTCAACTGCTACAGCCTCTCTGCTTTATAAGGAGATGTTCTTCTGCAAATTCTTGGTTGTAACCAAGTTAGTTTTAAAGCTAAAACTGGACATGAAAAAAAAATAAACTAGATTAGAACAGCAAGAATAACTTGAGAACAATGGAAGTTTGAATCTCGTTGACTTAGACCTAAAGGTCAGAGATCAAGTTTTCTAAAAACCAACGTAGGATTTTGGAATCGATACAATAGGTGTAACTATTTTTTAGTATACTTACAGTTTTATCGCAACCTGCCTGATGAGCCTTCGATGGACGTGTTTAGTGAGATTCTGAATGTGTACAAGACTGTGAGTCAGCTGCTTTCAGAAAGTCCTTTGTTTGATTGTAACTGTACTGATTTTCCTAAATCTTGCCCCAGGCATAGTATGCCCTCCCTAAAATAATAATTAAAAAAGACTGAAATCGATTAAAACTAAACATTTTAAACATTGAAAGCTAAAATAAAACAAGAAAATTCACTCTGAAAAATAAATGAAACTTTTTTTTAAGTCATAATGATTTTTTTTAATAGAAAAAAACTCTAACAAGGTAACAAGCGGTTATTTGAGTTACTCTTGTCTTCATTTTGACCTTAAAGTAATCTGTGAACAAAAGATATTTTCTCTGTTCTACACCACTGTGTGGGAAAATTCTAGTAAATCATCAATTTCTGGAAAACTCAGCTGGGCCCTAACAAGCCTCTTCTTTCTGGTGCTCAGTGTAAACTTCAGAAGGTCATTTTTACCATATCACTGAGCACTGAGTTGTTTGCATGCAATTCACTGATTAGATATCTGCATTAAAGAGCCCTTGAACAGGTGAACCCATAAAGAGACTGAATAGATTACTCTGATGAAAGCAGCAAATATAAAAAAAGAAGGGCATCAAATGTGCTTTCTTTTATTTTTTGTTCTATCAAGCATAAAGTTATTAGCAGAGTTTCTTTGTGTCACTTAAAGGAGTGAGACTGAGACATGGCTCATTTTCTCAGTGACGTCCCTTATGTAGGTCTGTCAGTCACCTCATGAAGTCCTCCACTCCTTCAGCTGTTGAGCTCAGCTTAGTTGTTCAACAGTGCCACCTGCCGGAAAACACGGCTCCTTACAACAACTGCAGGGCCTCTCTCTCTCTCTCTCTCTGGGGTTCAGCTCGTTATCTTGCCATAATGTCCTTGAACTACAGGCTGATTAAAGGTCAGCTCCCCCAGCACTTGTTAACACCACTAGTACTGGTAAAGCATGCAAAACAGGAAAACCTCAGAGATCTAAGCTGCCCTTAGACTAAACTAAGTCTTCATATACAGGTGCAGGTCAAATAATTAGAATATCATCAAAAAGTTGATTTATTTCACTAATTCCATTCAAAAAGTGAAAGTTGTGTAATGTATACATTCATTCCACACAGACTGACATATTTCAAGTGTTTATTTCTTTTAATTTTGATGATTATAACTGACAACTAATGAAAACCCCAAATTCAGTATCTCGGAAAAGTGAAATAATGTGAAAAGCTTCAATACTGAAGACACCTGGTGCCACACTCTAATCAGCTAATTAACTCAAAACACTTGCAAAGGCCTTTAAATGGTCTCTCAGTCTGTAGGCTACACAATCCTGGGGAAGACTGCTGACCTGACAGTGATCCAAAAGATGACCATTGACACCTTGCACAAGGAGGACAAGTCACAAAAAGTCATTGTAAAAGAGGCCGGCTGTTCACAGAGCTCTGTGTCTAAGTGCATTCAAGGAGAGGTGAAGGGAAGGAAAAGATGTGGTTGAAAAAACTCTACAAGCAATGGAGATAATGGCACCCCGGAGAGGATTGTGGGGAAAAGAAAAAAAAAAACATTCAGGGGGAGATTGGGGGAGATTCACAAAGAGTGTGCTGCAGCTGGAGTCAGTGCTTCAAGAACCTCTACGCACAAAGCTGGCCAGCAAACTTGCTTTACCTTAACCCCAAAGAAAATCTATGGGGTATTGTGAAGAGGAAGATGCGATATGCTAGACCCAACAATGCAGAAGAGCTGAAGGCAGCTATCAGAGCAGCCTGGGCTCTCATAACGCCTGAACAGTGCCACAGACTGATTGAATCCATGCCACGCCTCATTGCTGCAGTAATTCAGGCCAAAGGAGCCCCAACTAAGTATCGAGTGCTGTACATGCTCATACTTTTTATGTTCTTACTTTTCAGTTGGCCCAGATTTTTAAGACCCTTTCTTTGTGTTGGTTACTGAAGTTGGGGTTTTCATTAGTTGTCAGTTATAATCATCAAAATTAAAAGAAATAAAAACTTGAAATATATCTGTCTGTGTGGAATGAATGTATACATTTTAAGTAAGTTTCACTTTTTGAATGGAATTAGTGAAATCAATCAAGCACCTGTAATCTACATCAGAGCCAAGACCCAGAGAGGTTGGACATGTGCTTCTGTTGCCACGCTGTGCTGTCAGACTTCATACTAAGCCTTAAATGTCTTCCATGACATTTAAATGAGAATCAGTGGATATGGAAAGAATCTGTTTTTCACCTACAAAGATAGAAATTCATATTAACTACTTACATTCAAGGTCATAAATCCGAATAGTTATGCAGTCACTGCAGGACTGTGATTTATATAGGAATATAACCATAATACAGCAAATTCAGTTCAGTTCCTTGTTCCAAATAAATATTTTTCAGGGAAGTTGGCTGATCAGTGCAGATTGTTCTTTCAAATTGAGTGTCTGCCTTTATAAATTACAGGGCAGTTATTAACAACCCTTCCCCAATCTGCGTGAGAGTGATCAAAAGTAGTTGCCTACAGTTGAGGGTGTTGCAGCTCAACCTCTGGGCCACCAGCTGGTCACAGGAACTACTTGCAATCGCTTACCAAATGCGAAACAGCTCACACAAATCACTGGACATCAAGGGTGTTGGAGGTTGCTAACTTACTGTATTTTCTGTCTGTGGTGGGCTATCTGGCTCCTCAAATTTCCTTTTTTGTCTGATAAATAACCTTTTTTTATTTTAATTGGGGAAGTTGAGACCTATTTAAATGTTGACTACAGTGTTAATCTTTGTAGAAATGTAATTTTATGTATGTAAAATTTAGCTAAAAAAATTAAATGTGAATTATTAAAGATTTTTCAGTTGGCTCGTCGGTTATCTTTGAAGAGGTTAAAGATTAAAGCCAAATGATGAAAAGCAGTGATCCAAGTCATTAGACCCACATTTCAAAGGGTTTTTTTGGGGGGGGGGGTTTTTACATTTTAGCACTTCTTAATTTGTATTGCTTTTCCTTATAAACACTTTTAATGAGGTGAGACTTTAGATTTCCCAGAAGTTGGGCTAACTACTTACAGGTCTTCATTTTATGGCACTTTTGTTTTTTTTTCATTTGAGTTGGATGACCACTAATGAAATCGATTTTTAAATTACACCACAGTTGATAAATAAATGCATTTTAAACTGTCCACAAGTTGTGATCTGTGTGTCGCAGCCAGATTTCATTGTAAACACCAGACCACTCTGAATCTCTGCCCACAGATCTGTGTCATGTGTGTGTGTGTGTGTGCGTGTGTGTGTCATCTGTTGATGTCCGCACTTCTGTGAGATTAGTGGCCACATGACAACACTGGGCTGGCCGCCTAGTGAGCCTTTCATTTGGCTTCATTTGCGGAGGCGGGCTGAGTGCTGTCCAACAGTTTACTGAGAGCTGGAGACCTACAAACTCAATTTCTGTGGCTCTGTAAATGAAGTCTAAACCTGACAGACCCGGAGCCTAGTTGTGATGGCGCAGGACGTTACAAGTTTCAATGGAGAGGACTATTTAGAGGGGAAATCACCCTGTTGTTTAGACACAGGAGCTTTGAGCGAAGGGGACAAAGAATATGACGACATCTTGGAGCTTAATCAGTTTGATGGACTGCCTTATTCCTCCAGGTTTTACAAACTGCTGAAAGAAAGGAAGGAACTGCCAGTGTGGAAAGCAAAGTGTGAATTCATGGACACATTGGCCAAAGAACAGTTTGTTGTTGTCAGTGGCTCTGCCAAAACTGGAAGGAGCTCTCAAGTGAGTACTGTGGGGTATTTGACACTTCAGCACTGGATGTTGTTTTTTACATGGTGACATTTAAGTAATTTTACCATTAACCTAAAGTCTGGGAGCATCTGTAATGTAAGCAACTTGTTTTATGAATCTTACTCTGAAACAGATACCTCAGTGGTGTGCTGAATTCTGCCTGTCAGTCCAGTTCCAGCACGGCATGGTGGTTTGTACCCAGATTCATGCACAACAGGCTGTAGATCTCGCCCTAAGAGTGGCTGACGAGATGGATGTCAACATCGGTCACGAAGTTGGGTACAGCATCCCTCTTGAAAGTTGCTGCACTAATGACACAGTCCTCAGGTGCGGTACTGCAGAGCTTCCTACTTTTCCCACTTTATACATCCAGTGTTTCTCTCTTTCTCAGAGTCTTTCTCTCAGCATGGCGGCTATAATAATGCACGGTCATGACACACGCAGCTAAATCAGCCCGCCTTTTCTTCTTCTCAAAGGAGAGGTGAACAAAAGGCCTGGGAGGCTCTTTTCAGCAGCTCGTCCACAGCTGCCCGGCTCCCTGTCTCCCCATATGTCACACTCCCTCATGTGGGTCCCTCATAGGTTAGCTAGGAAACAAAGAAACTCAGCACATTAAGGGGACAAGACAAGATAAACAGGCAGCCCCCTCCTCCGACTAATTATTAGAGTAAATTACACTGATGGCAGCAAAGCTGAAGTGTAGACAAAGTGTTTTTCATTAAGTTGCCACCTTTGGGGATGCTGAATGGATTTCCTTTTAACATACTGTTCTATCGTTTAAGCGTGCAGGCTTACATTGTAGAAAAGATTCATTTCATGCTATATCAAATTAAATACAGTGTTGCTCTGCGTACATGTACTTGCTCTTTCCTAACGTCAGGCATCATTTTATCGCCTGCTAAAGATACTGCACTGATGACATGCTTCTGAGGGAGATGATGTCAGACCCTTTGCTTGCACACTACGGTGTTGTGGTCGTGGATCAGGCCCACCAGAGGACTGTAGCCACTGATGTACTCCTTGGTCTGCTGAAGGACATCGTCCTGCAGAGGCCAGAGCTCCGTGTGGTCCTCCTTACAGCTTTCCCTCCCAGCCCCAAGCACCTGGCCCATTTTACCGGGTCAGCAGCACGATTGGTTCACCTGGAGACCCCGGGCCCAGGGGAGGTGGTGTACAGCAGCACAGGCGACGGCTACTTCTGCTCTGCTCTCCGTCTCATCCTGGAGATCCATCGCTCCAGAGAGCAGGGTGATGTGGTTGTGTTTTTGGTGACAACGCAGGTAAAAAAGAAATGAAGGAAGAAGAAGAAAAAAATAAATCACTGCATAACCAATAGATTTAGAAGCCTGAAAGTAATGCACATCCTTCTCAGATTTTCCTTTTTGTTATCTCTCTGCCAGGAGATAGATCTGGCCCACAACATCCTGTGTCATGAGAGGCAGAGCTTACCCATCGATCTGGGTGAACTACTGCCAATAGCTGTGCACCCTGGGCAGCCTGGGAGTCTGCCGGTCCTGGGGGAAGAAGAGACCAACCAGACCCGCCGAGTGTTCCTCAGTTCAAGCCCAAATGAGGACTTTTTCTGGGCTGTTAGCTCAATAAGCTTTGTTATTGATGCTGGG
Source organism: Hemichromis elongatus (assembly GCA_015108515.1). Lineage (NCBI taxonomy): Eukaryota > Metazoa > Chordata > Actinopteri > Cichliformes > Cichlidae > Hemichromis > Hemichromis elongatus. Next base: position 17,057 of record VUQR01035031.1, on the reverse strand, counting down.
CTTGAGAAAAGATATGTAAGTTGGTTGTTTTTTGCATTATTTAAATCAGCAATTACATGAAGGCTGACTTCCAGGGTTAAAAATTACATCGCTGATGCAGAGACCCAGTTGCTGATTAATTAGAGAGTTTCAAGTATTGAAAAGCGGAGATTTGAATGCAGTGTGTGGGGCCGCATTGTATGCAGAAAGACTGAAAAGCTAAAGTTTTTAGTATGGAAAAGAGAGGTAAGTCTTTCATAGCACAACACAATAGATGCAATAAATCAAGTTTTAGTTTTAGCCTCTTGTCAGTGTTACATAGTGTGTGTTGTTAGCCTTATACCAGTTATGATATGTAAAGGTAACAAATAAAATCACCAATCTTTCTCAAATTAATTTTTTGGTTACTTTTGTGTCATTTAATTTGAATTTAAATCAAAATAGGGTGCCGATATTTGCATTCAAAATGTAACTTAAAGTAAATCAAGGTTAACAGCCTGCTGTGATGTTGCAGGTCTACAACCCCAGGATCAGAACAAACTCGGTCATCATTCAGCCAATCAGCACCGGTCAAACTGAAAGTCGAAGGCAACTGGCAGGTCCAGCGGGTGAGAAGTTAAACTGTTACAAAATCTGCGGGTGCCACTTAACTGCAGCTGTCCCATCTAAAAAAATGATGCTTGTTTCCCGCAGGCAAGTGTTTCTGTCTGTATCCAAAGGATAGACAGCTTCCTACTCAGATACGCCCACATATTGTGGAGTCTGACATCACATCCACGGTGCTGTTCTTGAAGAGGATGGAGATCGCCGGACTGGGTCACTGCGAATTCATAGACAGGCCAGGTGAGATCTGCATAAAGTGACTGTAGAAAAACCGATTTTGTTCTGAACCATTGTTCCCTAACTTAATGTCCTCGGTGATAAAAATTAAAATCTCGGGTTCAGTCAGTTCTTTGCCTTTTGTTCTAGCACACAGGAACTTTTTGTATTGGAGGGCAGTGATCCGTGCTTCAGCTAAACTGACAGCTCCTGTTCTGCGTGCATCCTTTTAGAGCTGACCTGCTTTCATTTGCTTTTGTTCCCCCGGATTTATTCACCCCCACAAACACACAAACACACAGACACTGAGCCTCACATTAGCTGATTAGAGCACAGACATGCCAGAGTTGGTATGAAGGGGAACAGAAGATAATAGACAGCTGTGGTTTAATTTCTTTTTCCCTTCCTCTCATTCTGTCTTGAGGTCTGTGTTTGAATTTCTATAGAGAAAAAAAAATTGTTAAAAAAGAAAAGAAAAAATAAATAAACAGCTTCATTTTGCATAGCGATACACAGCAGATGTTGGTGAGGATTATGAAATCCTAATCTGCTGCTGCCCATCCACTCCAAGCATTCCCATCGGGGTGCGAGTACACTGTGGGGGGTTGTCCTAGTGGGTTAGTGCTTTGGATTACTATTTGGAAAGCATGAAAAAAAAAATGGCCCACAACACTTTTACTCAACATGTATTTCTGCGTAATTATTAATCTCATATGCCGAAACCCTGTCCAACCCAGATCCTGGAGGTCTCATGCAGGCTTTGGAGGAGCTGGACTACCTAGCAGCTCTGGATAATGACGGCAACCTGTCTGAGATGGGCATCATCATGTCTGAGTTCTCCTTGGAGCCGCAGATGGCAAAGACCGTGCTCGCCTCCTGTGAGTTTGACTGCGTCAGTGAGGTGGTCATCATCGCTGCTATGCTATCAGGTAATGTGACAGTGTGGTCTTTTAGCACAAATATGCTATACAGAGTCATATACATCTACAAAACCGTGCTCTGGTTTTTGGGATTCTTTTAGCACCATCTTGCTTCATGGTTCCTTCTGTGGAGCTGAGACCAGAGGCAACCCAGTGCTATATGAAGTTCCAGCACCCAGAGGGAGACCACTTCACCCTGATTAACATCTACAAGGCCTTTAAACAGTGCCAGCAGGATCTATGTGAGTGAGCAGAGCATCGCCTGGAACCATCTCATAATTCTTATACCAGTGATATGTTTCCTATAGTCTAGACCAACGGTGTCAAACAGAAGGTCCAGGGGCCAAAATTAGCTCGCCAAAGAATCGATTCTGGCCCACAAAAAATTCTTGGAGCAAGTGAAGAAGGAAATTAGTTTTAGCCTTTTGATTGTATTTGTATACATTTTACAACTTTTCCTAGTGATGAAGACAGCCACCATTTCAGTTTATAAAACACTAAAGTAAATAAGTAATAGATAAACAAATAAATAACAGAGAGATCCTGTTTTTTTTACCATCTACAAAAGAAATTTGGGATTTTTACAGTGGGTTCACAGTAAAAGTTAAAAGTAATAAAAAATTATAAAAATTTAAAACAGCTGTTTTATCAGAGTGTGTAAAATGGGCTAACATATTTTTTCTGTAATATTACACATTTATTTCTAACAATTAAACTTTTTAATCATGTAGAAAAACTGAAATCTATTTTTGAAACTGCACTTCTTTTTCTTATATTAAACATCAGGACTTTAGACTTCTTTATACTGAAAGAAAGAGGAGTTTCACTGGTTTGGCCCACTTAACGTCAAAATGGGCTGGACCACAATGTAAGATGAGTTTGACACCCCTGGTTTAGGCAGTAGACAGAAAAACTAAAGCCAGTATTGCCACCGTTTCAATGATTTTAACCTATCTTCCTGCTTTGTCAGACTGTAATGTAGAAAAGTGGTGTCAAGATTTCTATCTGGACCACAATGCTCTTCTGATGGCCGACGGTATTCGCAGTGAGCTCACCGACACCCTGAAGAGGATCGAGCTGCCTATCTCAGTGCCCGCCTTCGGTTCCCGAAGCAACACGGTCAACATTAAGAGAGCCCTCCTAGCCGGTTTCTTCATGCAGGTCAGAAAAAGTCATTTATTAGCATCCATCCTCTTTTCTTTACCACTTTTCAGAGTCAAGGTCACAAAAGAGGTAGGGAAAATCCTATACATGTTGTTAACCCATCACATCTCCCATCCATGCAAATGGCCAAATTAGAATAAGTTAAAAAACCTGTTTAGGTTTTTGTTTTTTTATTCCAGTCAAAAAAAAACAAAAACCGCACAGCAATTTTATTAGATCTGCAGTGAGAATTTAAATACCACTACAAACACCCAAAGTCCTTCTAAAGACTTAAAAACATTAAACTCTCCTGACTGGAACTAATGGCAGCATTATGAAGGGTGTTTTAATTATGTGTAATTACACTCAGAGTTTAGTCTCTATAATTAATTGTCAAAGAACGCGGCCCATTTAAAATATTAATGCATTTCTATTTATTTAGCATGTAGGTGATTAAAGACATGCTGAATGATTTGCTTTTTATGACTAATTTAAACAAAGCTGACAAACATTATTATTTAACTTACCCTACCACCATGTTGCCTTCAGCACTGACTACAGGTTTAGACTGTTTAATTAAAGACTCCACTTGTTCGCATCTTTATCTTTGCTGTATTTATATTTTGATTCTAACCACACACTTCGGTTCCTGTCATCACTCACACGTCAAGAGGTACCATCGCTTTGGCTCCAGCTCACATTTCAGCTCCTGTCAATCTTAACACCTCACCAGACTTCTTAAAGTACCAGGTCTTCATCTTCGTCTTAGACACCACATATTTTGTGCTCTCGGTGTCTACCTCTCAGCCGACACTTCTGCTTTTTCATAAATTTTCCTCATCTTTAAATTTGACTTCACTCACTGCTTATACCCTTTAATCATTCCTTCCATTTCAACTTATTTCCATATTTGTATATAGACTGCCAGAATGTAAATGAAGCTTCTTTTTTTTCTCTGTCATTTACTATGGTTTTTATTTTTAAAAAACTGTATTATTTAAAGGTAAAAATGATAAGTATAAATACTTAAGTCAGATCCTGCTCCAACTCTTTTTGCTCCCAGGTGGCACGTGATGTGGATGGATCTGGGAACTACTTTATTATAACCCACAAGCACGTGGCACAGATCCATCCTCTGTCTGGCTATGGAGCCAAGAGTCCCAAGCTGGGCCTGCCTGAGTGGGTCCTGTTCCACGAACACTCCTTTTCAGAGGACAACTGCCTCCGCACCGTAACCCACATAACACCACAGGAGTAAGTCTCAGCCTTGTTGCCATTTCCTTCCTTTAACATTTTAAATTGTTGACTTCTTTAACATTCACATAAATGACTAGATGCAAATTTTTTTGGACCACCCTTCTGAGGAGGCTTAAGTGTAATCAGACAGACACATTCCCCTTCCCTTTTGAACCGTATGTATTTAAAGGCCTAGTTCAGCTCAGACTGGTCATGCTGGTTGTGGAGGGAGGTCCTATAATCCTGCTCTCTAAGTATCTGCTAGTTGAAGAAGGGATTATGGATTGCACAGATCTCTAAGAATGTAGAGTTGCAGCTTAATGGAGGGAGAGAAAGCTCTATAGCCTTTCTCATGCTGTCTTACATTTCACATCCTGAGCATGTGCAAATCCATTCACTGTAGCTCGGATATGAGGAGCAGACACTGTAAGTCTTCTTTCCAACAAAGGCGCATGCCGCTCAGCACTAAATAAGATCGAAAACAGCTTTGCAAATTAATATTAAATTTGCATTAGTTACATTCATCACAAATTAAATGGTCTTTGGTGCACAGAACACTAAAATATTCTCCTCTCCGTCATTAGGTTCATTCAGATGGCACCACAGTACTTTTTCTACAATTTACCATCGAGTGAGAGCAAAGACATCCTGCAAAACATTTTGAACCACGGGGACCAAGAAGAGAAACCACCAGCATCACAAAAGGAATCTCAGGAGGATCAGACTTCTGACCGTTGTGTTATACAGTGACTGCTGGACCCACCGCTTCGGGTTATTGGGACTTTTTGCACTATATAGCACAGAATCAGACTGTGGATCATCAAATAAAGAATCCTATAATTGTATTACTTTCTTTTTGTGGCGCAGTTACCTTTCCCATCTGTGCCACAAACCCCATTTTTATCCTAAAATAATCTTTGTATGTCATATTTGAATAGCTATACAAAATCAACTAATATATGAAATAAACATATTGCTCTTTTTAAGCCCTGATTATTCACATTTAAATGTATTCAAGATTCTTTTACAGTTCCCATTGAGTCCTTTAATGATTTTCTGACTTCCCTTCCTCCTCGTGTCTCTGTAGCCATCAGAAAGATAGCACTGTGTCCCCAGCCTGATTAATGAGTTGCAGGGCCAGCCTGGACATGCCTGCAGCTCCATCTGGTGTGAATATAGCTGACACCAGAGGGCTGACCCAGTTCACTGACACCACAGAGAAAACATCTTTCACCTCTTTAGTGGGCTTGAACAGCGCACCAAGGACCGCTGACCATAGCCCACAGGGTGCCATGCTGTCTTGAAAATTACAGGGACTAGTTTGATGCCATATCACACTGCACTTTTTTTTTTTTGTCCAGAGATACAGCATTTTCCAAACACCCTGGTGTCAAATGCAAATCTTTAGCCAACAGACATTTTAAGAGAAACAAGATATCACAGTATGAAATTCAAAAACATTTTATTATCATCCCACAGCAAACCATGCTGATTAAAAAGAACAAAAAAAGACAAAAAAACAAACAAAACAAAACAAAACGCAACAGCACTGTGAACAAACTAACCTCTAAAGTTTGCACTGTATGCTTCCAATCTATTGCACATTGATTTTGAAAAAGCAAATAACACGTTTTAGCTTATTTAAGCCTGTCATACAGTTTATTTTATTCACAGCTTCACTGGCATTATTGAATATCAAAAATACCAATTAAATTTGAATGAATCTCATACTTTGCTAAGCGAGTTATTTTTAAGCTCCTTTGTGTTGCATTTACATTTGGTAATAACAGCTTTTAAATTGTCATCACATTTTGTGTCTGTAGAAAAAAAAATAATAATAATAATTTTAGATGTTTGGTACAGTCATAAATGCCTAAGAGCTTTAGAAGTGACCCAAAACTAACTAAGCAATCATTATATTAAATAATAGCATCTGAATTAACAAGTCTTCACAAAAATGTACAGTTTAAAACCTGTGACGCAAATGTTAGAAAAAGACGAAGGCGCTGGAGGTGAAGTTAGCTTTGAGACTGTAATTCAGAGTAAGACAGGTTGCCTGAGTGTTTACCTGTTATTGTGACTACGAGCCATTATTTTATATCGCTGCATCTTTGAGGATGTCAAGTCTTCTTCAAAATGTAGCCTGGAAGTTTGGCGAGGGCCAGAGAGCACAGTCAGATTCTTGAGGGTCTTCCTTGTCATGACTTGCGTGTGGCTGTGTCATCACTTCCTGTCCGCTGCGTCAGCTGCTGCAGGAGCTCAACGTAGAGTTCGACGCGGCTGACAAGAGAAGCGTTTTTCTCAGCGCGAAGCAGCTTGGAGTATACATTCTTATAGGTTTTCAGCAGCTCCTCGTCCTTATTGCTGCAATAAAGATGAAAGAGTTTAAAAGGATAAAAGAAAAAGTAGTTGTAAGCTTAAATTCACAATCAATCTTTTGTTTCTGTTTTTTTTCCTTTTTTAACACATTTCATGCAGTCACAGTAAATATTGCTGTATCTGTATAACGTAAGGTAGGACCGCTACTTAATTTTTAGACTGTGAAATCAGATAAACAGTGAAGAGTACAATCTATTTTAGCTTTGATTTATTACATCACCTTTAAATTTTTTTTTTTCTCTTTTGTTTCATTAAATCCAGGAACTTTCCCTAAAAGTTTGATCAAGTCCCAGTGTGCAGGGTTTTTCTTTTTTCATTTTATGGCTGTTTTACAGCAATAGCTTCTTGCCATCAGGTGTCTCATGATGATAAGCAATAAGGCAGTGACAGACGGATATTTAAAAAAAGGTCAAAAGATCTGAAAAAATAAAGTAGATATCCGAACCAGCTTCCACATTGGTGCTCACCTCGGTTTACGTTTCGCTGTCGTCATCAGTTTGATCACCTGCAGGAGAAGGAAGGAGAAACTGGGCTCAAATACGCCGATTAACTTCATCACTTCCTGGAGGTTCAGTCCCGCCATTGGGCCATTGGCTACGTCGGAAGACTCTGCTGACTCACCAGCGTCTGGTTCATTCAACTACAGAACAAGAAGGAAAAGACTGTATGTTATCAAAGCTTTACAAATTCAGTCATTCGGTTATTTGTACTAGACAGAAGAATTTCACTGTAATGGGGTTACTGGGTCTTTATTAACATGATCATAATATACACTCATTCTGTTTATCAAATGGTCAGAAAACACTTAGATTTCTGTTAAATAAGGAATTAAAAACTCACTGCCTGTGCTGTACGCTTATGTGCATAAATCACACCCCTTAGCCAGGAAAAATCCTCCTTAAACTACTGTGAAACTTACCTCTGTCTGCTCCTCCAGCAGCTCTTTATGAATCAGCTGGAAAGCATGGCGGGTTTCTGTCATGATCTCTATTGCTCCAGTCAGGCTCTTCAGCTTAGCTGTGCTGCTGTTCTGACCTGCGGACACACAACGTAAAGAATTACCAAAAGAGGCTTTGAAAAGAAACACTGTTTTTCAATTCAACCCTCATCTGACAAAAATCAAACAAAACATCGCAGCCAACACTGGGACAGTCATCACAATGAATAGCTCTGCACCTGCCATCGTAAACTCAGCGAAAGCCACCCTCTCCAGCAACGTGCGGAGCAGCTCGCAGGGTGCGTCTTTGAGGCTGAGGAACAAACTGACAGCCTTGCTGTAGTGAAGCTCTGCCAAGCTCCGATGCTGCTTTCTCAAGTGTTCATCCCCCACCTGTCACACAATTACAGCCAGAAACACAGACATCCATCAGCTCATTATACCGCTACAAGTATAAAGACAGGCAGCGTATCCCACTTCTGTTCTTTTCTAGTCAGCGTCAACTTCTTTTCCTTACCCACAGTCACATATTTTATTTTTGGCACGCATAATAAACGTTGAGACAAGAAACGCCAATTATTAACACAAAGAGCATCCAAGACTTTCAAAAGGAAAGGAGAATGGTGTTCTACTGTTGTATAATTTTATATAACCTCCCACCTGATTGCGAAAGCAGCTGTGGTACATAGAAGCCAAGCGGTGGTGGATGGTGGCAGCTCTGTACTGGTAGAGTGGCTGCCGAGCAGAGTCAGTCTGCAGGTCACAGTACTTCAGAGACTTCATCATTGCCTCGGTCACCTCCCGCTCAATCTGGGAAGACAAACAGTGGATAAGTAAAAATTGCTGTGACTACTGAAAAATAAGAAATAAAATGTACATATAAATGTGATAAAAAGATGATTAAAACGGAATATTAATTTACTTTCATGGCTGAGAAATGATGATATCAGGTATAATACAATATGTAAAAACATCAAAAATCAAGCAACTTATGCAAATAAAAATAACTAAAAAAATCTTTTTGAGGGTAAATGAGGAATTTTTTCTTAGCTGCAAGTGTGCGAGATGCAACAAAGCAATCAGTGCAGAGCTGGTCCTGACACAAAAAGGCTAGCGATCAGCTACAAGTCAGATTAGCAGACCAAAGTGATCTGATAACAAAGGGAAGGTGTCCACACATGCAACATTAGCATAAGACGGAGAACTGCAGTGAATATAAATTGCATGTACAGTGTAAAGTAGCTAGAAAAATATGGAAATGATTATTTCTTACATCCTAAACAATGTAAAATATGTTGAAATCGTTAATATTCTATCTAGCTCCAAATGTGTTCAAACCCACCTGCTCCTGGGCCTTCCTGGACACCGGGGCATAGTCCTGCAGAAGGGTGGCCAGTGTGAAGTATGTAGTGGACAATTCCCAGTTTACACTGTCCCACACTGCTGGGTGCTTCTCTCTGCTTGCCAGTGCCTTCATGGCCTGCAGGTAGTAGTCTATAGCCTGAGGTAATATTGCAAAGGGAGTATGAATAGGCTCAGTAAAGATACAGTGAGACAGATGATGACCAAAAAAATAATAAAAAGCAGGGTTTTAGTGAGAAGAATTTAAGTAAAAACTTCAGCGTGGTACCTTGTTGTAGTAAAGAGCCTCTTCGGGTGAAAACTCTCCTCTGCCTTCACCGCCAGTGAGGTTACAGTGAGCCTGGGCACAGATTCGCATTAGCCTGCCAGTATTACACAGCAGTAAGGCTGTGTTGGTGATGTCCCCAATGGTTTCAAAGTCCTTCATCCCTTTCTCAAAGAAGCCAAAGCTCTTTTTCCACATATCCTGCTCTGCTGCAGACACCGACTTCTTCACTAGAAGGGGAACAGGAGAATAAAAAGGCTGGTGATATACTAAAAAAAAAAGAAAAAAAGAAAAAAGATCATTGTACTGTTTTACATTACACTGAATGAAATTTGTGTAAGTTACCCTCTTTCTCAGCCTGCATGGCTGCAGCCTGGTTCATGTAGTAGACTCCCATCTCATTTCGTATGTTCCCCAGTCGTTTGAGAACCTGACTCAGCTGATCTGAGGTATGATCTTTCAAAGGCTCAGAGACGAGTAGTTCATATGCTGCCTCATAGCACTTACTGCTAACAAACAGCTGGTACTCCGGGTCCATTGCTAGGTCTGTTGCCATGCTGAAGGCTAGCAGGTAGAGAATAAAAGGAATGGCATACTTTTTATGACATTTTGGCAAACACTTAAAATTTATGGTGCACACAAAGCAGCAGGAAAATGAATATACTGAGTCTCTCTTTAGGGACTGACCCTGGCAGCTGCTCTCTCTGTGCAGGCTGTGCAGGATCTCCTGGTCCTCTTTGGTCTGGTAGCTGTATTCCTCCAGGTAAGCTGCTCTGTTGTTAGCATTTTGAGCCAACATCAGCTGGATGTCCCCACACAGAGACAGGCACTGGCTGTGAAACAGCAGCACATGTGGGTGCAGTGTACCGCTCACTGAACAATAGGCATCTGGAAGCAGCAGATGAGGGGATGGAAAAAGACTATTTTGAAGAAACTTCTCACTGTCAAGATTAAAATTAAACAACAAAGAATTTTTTAACATTTTTTTAATCAATTGATTATTACACAATTAAAGAACCTCACCATAACACTGCAGAGAGAGCTTGATGTAACGCAACGCTCGCCCATACTTCAGCAAGTTAGTGGCCGCATCAGAGAGGACGTAGTAGGCCTTGGAAGCTTTGAAGAAGAGTTTCAGCTTCATATGATGCTGCCAGGAGCCGGGGATCATCCCCGAGCGTGTCGTGTGCTTCTGGTCCCCTTGAAAGGGGCCTGCTGCTTAAAATGTGAGAAAAGGAAACCTCAGTGAAAACCATGTTTGTCTAATTCCCATTTTCTTCTGCAGTATAAGTTGCTATTACCTCTTTCAAGCAAGAGAGAGATGCCTTTCTCAGTTGCACAGGCTCCATTAGCACTTCTGTCCTCATATTTCAGAGGGATGGGTGTGTTGGGGTCAGCAGCTGGAAGATCGCTCTCTTTCTTGATGCTACCATCCACGGCCTTTAATCCCTGTGGATTGTGTTACAGCATTTTATTACAAAATGCACCCAAGCCACTTTTTTCATCTTTTTTCCCTCCCATTGCAGGTAAATGAACATTCACATGAAATATTTAGAAACTGACCTTAAGCACATAGCTCAGGACAAGCCTGCATCTCTCTTCCTTGTCTTGAGAAATGGGGAAAGCACAACTTGGCTGAAGAAGTTAAAAAGATAAATAAATGATTAGTTTGTATTATTAGTCTACCATTCAGTTTACACCAAGAAGGCAGTGAAAACTTTTAAAGATTCACTCACTCTGATCTGGTGAGTGGATCTATATTTCTCCGGGACTGACAGCTCCCCTACAGAGCGGATCACAGCCACCGCTTTGCTATCATCCTGTGGTCCCGAGCAGTTACTGTAGGACCCATTATCATCGCTGTCCTCCATCAGATCCTCCTCTTCCTCCTCCTCCCTGTCTTCGTCACTGTAGCTGTCCTCTGAACCACCGGCCCGCAGCGACTCCCCTCCATCTTCTTCAAGAGGCTCGTCGAGCTGGAACAGCTCTGACAGCATATAGTGGGCAGAGGCGATGATCTGAGCAGACAGAAGACAGAGGCGATCAGGGCTGAAGTCAAGTTCAATCACATCTAAGTAATGGCATACTCAGAGTTAATCAAGTGGTTTCACATTGAATTTTCTCCACTGTCTGAATTTAGATACAAAAATAAGAATGTTAAAAAAAGATACTATAGTCACTGTAAGGTGATAGGTCCATTAATAGTTGGGCAAAGTCATCTAAAAATTTCCTCTTTATACCACAAGTGCATCGCTCCACATTTTCAGAGGCTCACAATGTTAGTATTTAGTATTAAATACAGTAATAAATTTGATTATTTTAAACTCTTGAATGAAAATCCTACAGCTGAGAGGCCAAATGTATTGTAACTTAAGAAAACACCAGCAAATAGAAAAACACTGCAAAAGCACATTCCTTTTCCCCTCGCAACATTCATGAAGCCTCTGCTTCTTTTAACCGTGTCTCGGTGCAGTCCTTCAGATGTTTCGCTTTCTGTCACTTGTGCAGCTGGTCCCCGGAAACACTTTTATTGTTTTAGTGGTTTTTTCTACTTCCATTCATTTCATCCATCCATTCTCTTCTGTTTATCCTTTTCAGGGTCACAGGGGGTTGGACCCTATCCCAGCTGTCTTAGGGCGAGAAGCAGGGTACACCCTGTACAGGTCGCCAGTCTGTCGCAGGTTTTTTTCTACTTCCTTTGTGTTTTATTCAACTTCTGTTGTGCTTTGTGTCCTTTTGCAGCATTACTTCCCACATGCTGGTGTTTTTTAAGTTGCATTTTATTTGACCTTTCAGGGCCACCGTAAAACAACATCAACTTGGAAAGAGTATCGACCTTCTCATTTGTCTTAAAATCTGCACCTACCTGAGGATGTCTGTCTTGATCCAGAAGCTTGACACAGTTTAGCAGCAGGGTTCTGATTGTGCCATAGTGCTTTCTGTTTTGTCGCGCTTTCAGCATCAAGTTGCTGGCCACTCTGTGTCACACACACACACAAAAACACGCGAACATGAAGTTAAAACAACAAGAACTGAGTACAGCTTTGCACACTGTTAACTACTGGTTTAATTTATTTACACCTTGCAAAGCCCAACAGTTCATCAAAGACACTCACTTGTATAATAACACAGCCACAGGAAGAGTGAAGGGATTCTGATATTTCTCTTCCTCGGCCTCCTCACACAGAGTCGTAAGATCGTAAAGCTTCACAATGTCACTCCCACTAGCTGTGGATTTAAAAAAATAACTTTAGAAAACACTTTTTCACAATAATACAACTTTTAGATCATTCCTAATCGCGTTTTCCTCCACCTTTGAAAAGCCAGTAGGTGTGACCCTCCTTAGTGCAGTTGGACTTCAGGAAAGAAAGGACATTCTGGGCAATGTCTTTCACTACTCTCGTGGAGAAAGTCGAGTTCTCCAGATGAGGGATGTCCTCCGTTTTTATCATCTCGTATTTCTGAAGTTAAAAATCAAAAACAAAGAAAATTTCCCACCATGAGCGCCACAGCACAAACCGCTTATGCTCACATTACTTGTTTTATTTATTTATTTTTCTTCACAAGCAAAAAAAAACTTTATCCTAATTAATATGCAAATTGTTTCAGCAAGGATTACCGCCATCTAATTGGATCACCAACTGCATATGGAAGAACCTGTTGTGTAAGCATGAAGTTGAACTATGTATTCCTCTCACTATATTACATTCACACATATCCTTTAATTAAGCCAGTTAGCTCATATTTAACAGATTTTTCATTTTTTTCATTTGTCTTTCAATGTGAAATCATTGTGAACTTGTAGACTAAGTGTAAAGGCAATTTTTCCCTGATTTAAAAAGCTAATTTATGCATAGATTTGCTCCAAAAACTAATTGGATCATGTATGCTGCACACACAGACACACACAGCGAAACTTTGTGGAAACATTGACCAAGTGCATTACATACAATGACAGAATGCACTGCCTAGCTTGTGGTTTGTGTTTTACTCCCCAATGACATTTGCAGCTTAGACCCAACGCACAAAAATCAACTTAATTAATGAACACGTGTTATTGATTAAAAGCAGCCATAAGCCTGCTGATTGTTAAGCTGTGGAGGAATTCCTAAATTAAATCTCAAAAGGCCAAGCACAACTTTGTATATCACTGCACCCTTAATGTCTCTCATACTGTTGTAGTATGTTCTCATATACACTATAGAACAATTTCAAATATTTCTGCTTAGCGAGTTACAGTCTCTTCCTTCTGGATGAAGGCTTATAGTCTGAAAGTTTAAAAAAAAAAAAAAAAAATAAAAAAAAAAAAACTTTATTTTAAAAAAAAAAAAAAAAAAAAAAGATAAGAACATTTTAGGGTTTTTTGTAGTGTTTGTTTTTTTTGTTGTTTTTGTTTTTAAATA
>VUQR01035030.1:25789-48455 GCA_015108515.1 Hemichromis elongatus | reverse complement strand
ATGATCAATAATGATTAAAAAATATTTTAATTAGATGTGTGTGTGTAATATATATATATCTATATATATCTATATCTCTATATCTATCTATCTATATATATATATATAGACACACACACACACACTACTTTTTCAAATGGCCTAAAACAACATCAAATACGATTAAAGTCTACCTTGTAGTTGCAGATTTTATGCATGGCTGCTATCTCCTTCTCCAGCCAGTTGTAGAGCTGAAAGCGGAGCTTCCCTCCGTCCACCTCAAAGCCTGTCGCCAACGTACGCAGCTCTGTCATGAGGATCTTCAGACAGGCACGGAACTTCAGCTGCTCTGCTATCACGTCAACCTCTGACTCGCCCTGAAATACACGTGAGTCACTTAGAGGAAAAAGCCCACACTTTGTAGCCTCTATGAATTATATATTTAGCGCCGACCCGATTCACAAATCAAGCCCAAAAACACTCTCCGACACCTTTGCTGCAGGTTTCCACCTTTTGAAGAAGACCCCAACAAAAGAAACACGTTTTTCTTTTCTCATTTAAGAAAACCAATTTTATTTATAATAGCGATTTAATTTCATTTCCTAATAAACGTTATCTACTCCTGGCTGAGTGGTCAGGCAGTTTTCTTTGCTCTGCTGAATCCAAATAAAATTCATTTAAATGTAATATTTTGGTTTGTATCTTAGCTCTCCTATATGCCAGATAAGACGGTACAGAAACTAGACAAAAATGTGCCTTCATACAACAGCAAAATGAAGGTTTTTTCTTCAGTTTTGGTATTATGAATGTACAACCAAAAAAAAACAACAAAAAAACGAAACAGTAAAATAAAATCTGAGATCTCTACAATTAGTCAAGGAGATTCTGGATATTATTCCTACCTGTGAGTCCTCTCTTTGCAGTTTCTGGCTGCCTTTTCCTGAACCTTCCTCTCCTTTGGTTTCAAGCTTTGGTTTCTTCATGGTCAGACCATCGTCGTCCTCATCCTCGTCGTCTTCCTTGTCATCTCCCCAGTCCAGCTTCAGCTCATCTTCCTCTACCTTCACCACAGGCTGGCTCCAGTCCAACCCACCAGCTCCATCATTTCCTCCCCAGGCCTGTGTCGGTGCTGCTGGTGAGCCCCAGTCCAAACCTCCCTGTGTGCCATTTTCCAAGGGTTGGCTTGTGTTTAAATTGGCCTTGGATGAAGCCTTGCTGAGAGGCGATGAGCCAGACTTCTTGCAAACCTTGGGGATCTTGGAAAGAACTTCCAGAGCTAAAACTGGGCAGCCCACCTACAAGATTCAGAGATTATATAATATGTATATGAACGTTTGTTATATAATCCTTGCATAAATGCTTTTGTAGTTATTAGAATGACACACAAGGGGATGAAAGTGATAAATCCAAAATTCTTATTGTAACAAAGTGGATTTTTTGTCTACAATGATGCTTATGTAAAAGACGTTACTTTCATTTAAGTTCATTTTCAGAAAGTTTAAGTGAAAAACGTGGCATGAATGCATGTTTTCCTGCACCAAGACAGGATGAAAGGACAGAAGTAAGGAAAAAAACCCAGTAACAACAGAGACCTCTGAATCTGAATCCTAAATCCACGATCCTGGTGGGTCAAGCAAAAATGTCAGCTCCTTAAGTTACAGCTTGTTTGACTTCCTTCATATCACACTCAGTGACACCCTGTCTCAATTTTCCTGTTATAACACTGCTTCATTTCATAAAAAATAAAATAATGTTCTGTGATTCAGCAAAAAAACAACATCATGACCTATTACTGCATTTCTGCTAAACTACAAGGCAAAAAATTCCTTTCTCTTAACCCGAGAAAACTGTATGCGACTGCATTAAACTATGTGCAACACATTTTGCAGATTTTGATAGTGAAAGCAATTCTTGTGTAAAGCTGTTGGCTGTGTTTGTGATTTATTTATTAAGCTTGTGAATATCACAGTTTCACCCTATCCTGTTTACCCCAGTCGTTCGATTTCAGAGGAAGGAGTTTGGACATTAAAAATTGATCATCAGTGCATAAGCAACAAAATGCACTTAAATTGATGGGCTAAAATGTACTTTGCTAGTTATGTCACGCGGTGATGATATCACTAATCTTTTACTCTCGTCCTTACCGTTTTTAAAAATGTAATGCTTTACTTACCGTTTACTTAAATTGTAACTGGCTCACTTTAAACTACATATTTATACTTACACATATAATGTACAAGTTCCCAACTTCACCAAAAGAATTGGATTGGAGTAAATAGCTAGATTAGCATGAACTCACCTTGAAGTGTGCATTGGCCGTAGTGAAGAACAGTTTGCGCTCTATGAGGTTGATCTCGTCTGCGCTGCTCTTTTCAGCAGTGAGGCCCACTGTTGTTGCTGTGCCCGCTGGATTCGCAAAGTGGCGGCGAATGATCAGAGGGTGTGTCCTTAAGTAGTTATAGAAGCTAAACACCACAGGGTTGCAAGCCTTTACCATCACATCTGATGCACAAAAATAGAAGGAAAAGGGAGAAAACATTTATTTTAGCTGGAAACAGCGTCTTCAGCGGAACGTGCTGTTTAAGAATCACTAAAATGTCTTCAACCAACTAACCAGGGTTCTCATCGTCCTCTTTTGGGATTCGCTCCAATAATGTGTCCAAGGCTCGCGTGTAGTCTTTCATGATCCAGTAAGCTATGCTGCGGAGGAACGGATCGGGGTGCAACCTGGAACAGTGGTAACCACTCCCGTCCCTGTTGCAGCCCAAGACCTTCTCATAAAGGAGGCCTTGGCAGGTGGATGAATTCTCAAAATCAGCCTCATACAGCCTTGCTACTATCATGGCTAACTGGAGATCCTCCATCTTCTCCAGCAACACCTACACACCATGAAACAGCGTGATGAGTTAACAGTGAAGGTTAAAAAAACAAAAAAGGAAAAAGGAAATAATAAGCCAAGTGCAAAAAGTTAATGAGTTCTGCAAGGCACAAACAGAAGTTCACACTTCCTTTTCTGCCTATCTTTATATTTTGACTGTGTGGTGAGGAAAATCTAGAAAAGAGTATGTGCTACTGTTCTGCATCTTATCTGTATCCCACTCTCTCATCAAGTGATTTCTGCACCATTACCACCTCAAAGAGAGACAAGTCTATGATTGCTGCTGCAAGTTAAACCAAAATATGCTATTGGAGTAAATGCAGCATCAGTAAGCTCTCTGTGCACAACTGAAAGTCCTCAAACCTCTATGGCATCTTTGAGGGAACCAGCCAACAGGAAGAAGGCAGCCGACTGTTCAAAGCGCTGCTTTCCCAGTAGGGAGAAAGCATTTTTGAGAGCTGCCTTTCGCCAGCGGTCTTCACTGAAGTTGTTTTTGAAGAACTGAGTCATCTTCTCGTCATGCTGAGACCTGAAAGAACAACGCCACACAGTTGGCTATCGTATTCTGCTTTAGTAAGAAAATTCACCTAAAACCTGTTCTGAACAGTGTAAACACTATTCAAATTAATGAAGTGTTTAGAGAAAATGTCCAACCTGAAGAGTCCCCACAGGACAGCTTTCTTCTTCATGGCCAAGTAGAACAGAGCAGCATCTAACGGGTCATTGTGCCTCTGGAACGCAGCTTTTCCCACCTGATTGTAAACAAGCAACAAACTTTATAAGTCAGTCATTTTACATGTTGGCACATGTTGACTGTATTTCAGCACAACAGAATATTAACAGCAAGTCACGATCAAAACATACTGCAGTACAAATGACCTTATTTAGTTACTTCTAAAGAGATATTTAACAAATTCTTTGGTTCATAAAGACTTTACAGTAACTCCTACATTACATATTACAGTACAGAGTAAACTGGATGGTGAGTTTCCTTTTCTAGTTCATGTACTCACCTTCTAATACTAGAAACTGAGGCAATATCTGAGTAAAATGACATTTTATACAGATATTGCCATCATCAGCCTTACATTTTGATTTTTATGTATATAAATATACATATTTATTCTGGTACCTTCTCCACCATTTTCCTCAGAGTGTTGATGTTTCTTATCCACCAACCCACACCCACAGCTCGGAGCTCAGACCACTGTGGGTCGCCTCTCTGCATTGCTGGGATCATGTTCAGCATCTCCTCCTCTGCCTCTGAGTGGAACGCCCATGCGAAGTGGCATGTTAAAAGTCCTGCAATAGAAGCAGATAGTTGGATAGGGATAGTGAATAATGATAATCCATACCTGTCATACAGAACTTTTTGCATACTCATCAGCAGCAGCACCACGAGCAGAACACTTTACCTTGATGGAGAAGCTGCATGCGGTAGAGTGGGGGCAGAGAGGTGAGCAGGCAGGTATGAAGACGCATGGCGAGCAGGTACCGTAGTCCACACTCATCAAGAGCCTCGCCACCTACACAAATACCAGCAGTTGATCAGTTTTTTCCCCCCCCACAGACCACTCAACAAGACGGCAAAGACCTTTAAACTCAAGTATCACTTAAGTTCATGTGATCCTGTCACACAATATGTCTCCTGTCCTTGAACCTTTTTACCCTCTTCTCTGCTTACTTAGCACTGGAACAACCTGCTAATGTCTCCCTCACAAAAGACTAAATAGAAGGAATGAAAAACTGGAGTAAAAAAGGCAAAAGATACTGAAAAAGAGTCATTTTAACCACTGTTGTTTTTGTTAAAGATTTGATAGCTGGCAAATGACTCAAGAAAAGTATTCTTATCCTGTTTGGTAATAACATGTATTTAACTTTAATGCAACATTGGACCTATTTGCTAAGTTTCATTTAAATATCAAGACTTAGAACAAATTTGTGCAATATCAGTAAGGATGCCGTTATGACTCCCTAAGGAATACAGTGTTTATGCCACATGTGAGATGTATTATATTGTACACAAACAAAATAGACGGACCTGTGTACTGTTGATCAGTGGAGCTTGCGACCTCAGCACTTGTGGTTGCAACAGTATCAGCCAAGGCCACCAAGAACATCTGCTCTAGGCGGGTCAGTCCTGGAAGGCTGGAGTGCATGAGGTGACTGGACAGTACCTGGACACAAATAAGAAGAAAACAAGTGAAACAGAGAACTGATAAACTCAGAAACACTTATTACTCTTCAATAAGTAGATTATTAAGTTAAGGCAAGCCTATTTTTTATTTTATTTTTACCTGAGCATGCTCTGGTCCAAAATAGGTAGGCCCATATTGAGAGAGGTTGATAACTCTGGATCTCTTCTCTGGTTTATCTGTGGCAAAGTTTACAAAGTCATCCGTGGTAACTGTTGGCACCTGTTAATGCAGAAAGATTACAGATTAATGTACTTACACGCAGGTAAACCTTTAACAACAAAATCTGTTTGAGTCTCAACTCTGCCTACCTGGAAGAGGTCAGCATACTGGTCCTCTGTGGACTTTTGGGCTGCCTCACCATCAGTCCCTTTAGTCCCCTTAGCATTCTCTTCAGGTCCTTTATAAGAGGTGTCTAGGTCAGCCAACATGAGGGAGTACAGAGGCAACGGAGGGATGGAGTTGATCTCTGTGTAGTCCCTGCCTCCGTCACGGCCTGACACTATGGTGTCTTTTGCTGTGCTGCCAGTAACGCTGATTGTCCGAGACAGATGTCTCCTGGCTCCACCCTCACCTGCCTCCACATCCCTAACCACAGCGACTTCCCCAGCAATACATTTTACCAGGTGGGCGAGGATGGCCTGACACACACAAAAAGGCCAAGACGTTATATAAATCAGCTAACCCAGAGCGTCACATGGAGTGAAAAACTCTGAATAAAAACTCACTAGATTTCCCTTTGATGTTTTTCACTACTGAACGATGTAGAAATGGACTCACCTTGGCACGCCGAACTCTGCCCAGGTCCATGAGTTCCAGCAGCTGGGTTGGATGGTACTGAGGCAGAGTTGGGGACAACGAGTGAGCTGCTTCAAAGAGTCCTCCTTCTTGAAGTCCTGCCGGGACACGAAGGGCCTCATCTACTGCAGTACTCCCCTCAAACACACTCTTTGACCTGGCCCTCCCTTCAAAGATCGAGGAGGACACTGTGCTTTGACCTCCGGCTATGTCTGCTGATGAAAGGTTGCCTTCTTCTCCCTCACCGGGCTTCTTGTCCTGATGCCACTGTGCATACACATGCATTTCACAGTCCATGCCCACCACTAGGATGCCATCCCTCACCCAGGAAAGGGAGACCGGCAGCGATGGTGTGCCATCCACAGATGACAAGAGGTCAATGGTCCGAAGCAAGATCCAGCGTGAGCGGATCCCCTGTTTGATACTGCCCCCTAGAGGAAGGGTGATAACAGCCACGCCCTCCTTGCTGCTAGTCTGCTCATTGACCACGCCAGAGATACGGCCATACATAAGAATGTTGGAGCCCACTCCCACAGTGAGGATGTGCGATCCATCCTCCTTTGACAGCCAGTCCAAGTGCACATAGTGCTTAATGTTGGGTGAGCTATGGTCTCTGCTCATATACAAGTCAGACCTAAGGTGAAGAAAATGAATAACTTATCAGACACACAAGCAAAAAACGTATAGTCTGATATAATATGATAAACGTAATAGTTCCTGACCTGCTATAGACAAAGAGATTCGAGTCCACACTGACTCTCGGGTCAAGGGTGGAAGAGGGTCTAGAGAAATCATCCAGGTGGACAGTTTGCTCTAAAACCCACTCTGAGCCACCAGTAGACTCACACTCATAGATGGACACATGCATAGAGAAGTCTTCTCTGGAACTTAGACTCTGAGGACAACAGAAGACCATTTGATTTAACATGATTGCTGTGACAAATCGGCTCTTAACACTTTTTACATGCACCTTAACACTAAATACACAGACTTGCTTGTAAGCCAGACTGCTGATGTTAAACCTGATGTTATTTTCCCTTCAGTGACATCTAGCTAGTTTTTAATCCCTTCTCACTAATGCTGATCATTTCTAAATGCAGCCTAAATGCAAAACTTGACTTTTCTCTACTTAACACATAAATGTGAAATAGTATGCAGACACAGGCCATTAGTATCCATGAATGGGAAAGTCCAGGGTCCAGCCAAACGATGTTTCTTTGCCCAATTTACATTTTTATTGCATTTTTCTTCCACCTCAAGGTAATTTCCACAATTTCTATGCTGCTAGTTTTTTGTGTGCGTGTGTGGTATAATACATTCACAATACAAGTACAAACCCAATTTCTAATTTCCTACCTGTCCGTGTCGTGGCTGTTTGAAAGCCACGGCCAGCCTGCCGATGTAAGAACATGACACAGCTACAGGCCGGCCTGACACACACACAGCACTGTTGTTGTCCTCCTCTTCGTTCATCAGGGCCCAGGGCTCCCAGCGGTACACCCGGTTGTCCTCGCCGTCCATACCATTCCCATCATCACCCTCCACAGCACAGTGCCAGAACCGTACTCGGGAATCAGAGCAGGTTGTAACAATCAAGTATGGAGCCAAGCACACGGGGTAAATAGAGGAGGAACTTAGATGACCTGGTAGAAAGAGGAGACAGAATGAAATTTAAGAATATTTTCCTGCAGCATATTCTTTCAATTAAATCCATCAGGCAACTTACTTGTAAAAAACTGAACGATAAAGACACGACTTACTGAATATACTGTGTCTACAGGCATTAAATTATTACAGTAAGTAAGGACAGGTGAAACCACTGGGGAAAAAAAGAATTTTTACACATCAGCAACAACAGCTTGGTTTTACTTAGATGTACATATTCCAACCTGCAGATGGAGTCGCTCTAGTAACCTCCACCCCATGAGGAAGGTCGAGACGTTTGCTGTACACCAGCTTTGAGCTGAGGATCAGTTTGCTAGCAGATTGTAAGTTAGCTGTTGAAGTTGACCGTGGCAGGGGTCTGACAGGAGACGTCTCTGGAGACGAGTCAGCATTCACAACTTGATTGGGAACCATCAGCTGGCTCTGGAAGCTGTAATCTGGGCTTGGCTCATCTACACACAGAGACAACACATCAGAAGAGACAAATTAATCTAAATTTAAAAAGCAGCCTTTACATTATTTTTCAATTTCACCTATGAATGCTTTGCTTCACGCTCCAATACACTTACCCACACAGGCCTGCACAGACTTAAGATGTAGATGCCACATCTGCAGAACAGAGTTCCTGTTGAGATCCTTTTCTATCACGACCAGGAAAAACTTCTCAGAGAAGGGAGGCGGTTGGTAATCTGGATAGAGTAAAAATGCAGTATTATCATCATCTAATGACAACTGGGTTCTAAAATAGGAATAAACAGACCGGCACAGAGTTTAACAGTGTGCTATACCTCCACCAGAAGGAAAGGCTGGTGTGTTTGCTTCTGGTTCTTTCTGGGGCTTGTAACCTAGAATGAAGTCCTCTTGGAAGACATGTAGCAGCTGTGTACTGGCTCCACACTGGAGGCACATGGACATAGCATCACACAGTTTACTATATCTATTGATCAGGAGGTTTCAGTAGTTCATGCCAAGAATTTTGGTCTGTCATTGATCTGAAGTGGGTGAGAAAAAACTACAGAGCAGCTGCTAACCTGGTTTGTAATAGCGTCCAACTCTATGATACAACCGGGTCTGGCTGTGGACTGCTGGCTGACGATATTGAACACTTCGCCCACTAGTTTCTAAAAAGAGATACACAAGGAAAATTAACACACAAAAACCTGTAATCTACTTTGTATTTCATCATACTGCATTTCATTTAAAACCATTGGAGTGGTAGAAAGTGTTGCATTATATTTTTTATTTTATTTTTTATTTATTCCTGTTACTGTACACAGGAATGAAGTTGAGATTGTTATAAGGATAAAAACATATTTGGCTTCAAAAACAACACATTTCCTCTAAATTCAGAATCTGTGTGGCTGATATAAAAAAAATTGTTAGGTCATTTAAAAGCTGGCCTATAGGAAAAGTTAATCTGTGAATAATGTGTGTATTTGACAGCTGCCACGTTTAACTCAATTCTTGATCCCCCATGACAAATTTTAAATTTCCACAGTGTGAGTAATGAAAACCCAGATACATTCGCATAAGCCTTAAACGAAAACTATCACATTGCAGTGAACATTAACATTGGTTTTGTGTGCAATAACAAAACGGAGCATATACTCACAGATGTTTCAGGATCTGACAGCTCATCCAGTAGTTTCCTGGCATCCACAACAGCTTGATAGAGACGCAGGTTTTTACCATCTGATGCCACGAAGCAGGCACTGGCACTGTTACAGTAAGTTCCTGATAGATACAACACAGAGTTTGCAGGCTTAATATTGGGCAATGCAAATAACTCTGAAGAACACTCATAAATGGAGCCATCCAACAAGAGTTCTTCAGAGAGCAATAATCTAGACAAACTAGATCGAGACTGGGTTTGAATTAGAAAGGGTATACCGTTTTTTTTTTTCCTTTCAAGACTTATGGCATCAATATCAATAACACACAGAAGAAAACTGCATTTTGACTGCAAAGCTGGAACATATTGCTGATTTGTTTGCTACTGCTGGAACTGAGTAGCTCTGAATTTAATATCCTCCTGCCGCCTGGGAAAAATATAACTCTGATAGTTCAGCAACAGTGACATTTTCCCTTTTAATCAAAATTATTGTTATTATAATTATTAAGCTACTTATAACAACAATCACTCAAAAATCAGCTCCATATAAAACTTTTCAGTATATTTACCAAGTACAGTGCTGGGTACTAGCGTGGGTAGCCAAGCAACATTGCTGAAGGCCGAGGTGTGCAGAGAGTTGATACGGGCCAATTCTGAGACGCCTCCAGTGCAGGACAGGGGTCCAATGTGGTCCACTCGCCACAAAATCAGCTCACTGTAGATGGCGTTGGGGTCATGGAAGGTCCTTGTAGCTGCATTACGAAGCTGCTTCCTTAATAATGGATAACAGTTACAATTACTAGCCTATCACCAGCAAAGCTAAACCCATTATTGACTGCTTCAGTTCACTACCTCTACTCTGTGCTATACCTGGGAAGACCCTTTGGTAGGGGAAAGGGAGGAGGCTGCTCTCCTTCCAGACTTCCGGGGGCTGAGGGAGGGGTGAGCAGGGCGTTGTGGTGAGAGGAGGTCAGCAGCAGCGGCAGCACTGTGTGACAAGCTTGGTCATTCAGATGGAAACGATGGCCGCAGTACCGGAACTTATGAGACACTGTCAGTACATTGGAGAAGTCAGAACGCTCTGCAAATGTCACAGCCCACTGCAGACAGAGGAATCAAAGCATTTTGTAAGGGAAACAGAATATGCAAAAAACATTAAATACTGCAACTGCAAAATGTTAGACTGGCTGAGAATTATGTGGGAACATCTTGGGCTAAAGGGGCGATTTATCAAAACATGTGAGGAATGCCCTCGGAAAGACCTTGTACCTGGTTAAGAGATCCATCAACATGCTTGGAGACCATCATGACAGCTGGACTAATGCCGGGGTGAGGGTTGGGAGGGGAGGTCACAGCAGCTGAGCTAAGGCCAGCTGAGGCTGAAGCAGAGTGGGACATATGTTGGACTATCCTTCCCTGCTTGCCCACCCCGGCACTTACACCCTCAGTCAAAGTGCAGGCGTACATGAGGATGTTTTTACTCAGTGAGTTGGCATCTCCTGTGGGAAACGCTACTGGAATACGGGAGGAGAAGGACACCTGGTGAAAGAGATGGAGGAGGAAAAAAAAACAAGGAAAGTTGCACATATTTTCTTCAGTGTCTTAACGTTTAAGAGATCCATTTATCAGTTTAAACCAACATAATAGTTCAGCTCTCTAACAATATTCTTTTTGGCTTACTCATCTGCACTAAACCAACTCAAACACTTATATTGTGTAGATGTGTTTTAATATTACAGCATTAAAGTCTTGAATTCAATGCAAATGAGATTTTCTGGAACAAATTTAAACATCTGTACAGCTGAAGTCTAAAATTCAGTCATTTTAAAAATTAACATTCTAAGTTTGGTCCTCCTTGGAGGAGTGCTGAAGCGCTGCTCTTTCTAGGACAGCCAGACGCTACAGTGCAAGCTTCTCGCTGCATATCAAAGTGAAAATTAGGTGAAAAATTACTTGGGCTTTAACTTGATTAAACTGACAAAGACTTCCTTCAGCAGGTTCAGCTTTTCCTAATTAACATGAATTCTGTGGGTTACTTGAAAAAGCACAGAGTACACTCCATAACTCTCTATTGGAGAAAATTAAAAAAATATATTTCGCATGTCAAATAAGACACGAGGAATGCTGAGCCACCCTACATTTTAGAAAAAAAAACAATCACACAGTTTGTGGTGTGAGCTTAGTGCGTGTGTGAAAAAGTAAACAATTAAATTCAATTTATAATAGAAAGTTACAATTTAGGAAAATAGATTATGATTTCCTTGAAAAGTGTTTTTCATCTTCTGAATTTTTGTGCACACCTGAACCTGTCTGAAGATGCCCTGGTTGAATTCGTCCAAGTATTTCACATGCCAAACAAGGAAAGATCCATCCAGTGGATGGATGGTAAACAGCATGTCCGGGCTCTTGTTCCACTCTGTGATCAGAGTCTCCATCTTCCTCTCTAGCAGCATGGAAGGCTGAGGCATGCTAGAGCTGGATCCTGGGGAGGATGCCTTGGTGCTTCCTTGCTCCCCTGACTCACCCTCTTCTCCTTGCTCTGAGGATGCTTTGTCAGACATCTCATCCAGGTCTGGAAAAAACAAACAAAAACAAAAAATAACTTAGTCTTATACGTGTCCTTTAACATGGCACGTTTTAAGCAGCATTATATATCGTTAGCCTGGTCATACCAAAGTCAAACTTCATAGGGGATCCTTCAGGGTCCAAGGGGTCCTCGGTAGTTTGGTCCAGCTGTTGTTCAGAGAATTTACGGAGTTGCAGCATAAAAAGGTCCATGGATGAAGTAAAGCTAAGATCCTTATTATTGAGCCAGTGAACCACGAAGCCTCCGCCACCTGTGCCGTCGTCTGGGTTAAACACTGCAGAGTCAGCTAGCACTGAAGGGATATCTGACAGACAGAGACACGGCAGGAGCACAAACATTACACAAGCTTAGATTAAGTTTAGAGCTCCATTCAATACGCACAAAGATTCATTTTAAAACCCAGTCCAACAAAAACACACTACCTGTGTTGGGATTAATACTGGCTGAGATATGGAAGTGACACAGGGCATTTGCATGATGAGCGATGTGGCGGTGAGTGTGTGCATCCTGTGTGCCCAGCTGAGAGGGAAGCAGCTCACTGTGTGCCACTAAAGCAGAGGACCGTCGCCGGCCACGCCGCAGATGTTTTAGGTGGTGGATTGACTAATTAGAGAGAGACAGCACAGGAATAAAAGCAAGAGAACAGGTCTGAGTTATTCCTTTCTGAGAAATATTCCCTTTTTTGGTCATTTATAAATTATTTCTGCTGGAACTAACTGTACCTCCAAAGCATGCTGGATCTTGTCCTTATTGCCTGCCAGGCCTGGCAGGCTAGAGCTGAAGGACTGTGTGTTCTCAGTGATCTGTCCACCAAGCAAACTGTCTTCCGGTAACAGGGTCTCTGACCACAATCTACACACTCCATCCTCACAAGATGTCAGCAGCACATTGCACACTGAACCCCTAAAAAAAAAAAAAAACAGAAGATTGTAATCGTCCTTCAGTATTCCTATTTTTAATTCATTTTTCCTTTATTAAAAATGTTCAGTCAAAACACATTTTAGGACACAACAAGAATTTTTTTTTTTAACAAGAGTTAAGAATGCATGCCCCATGACTGAAATAAAATTATTGCTGGATGCCTAGTTATTGAACCACATTTTTAACCAAGTGCGCTGAATATCTATCAGGCCTAGTAACGCATCACTCAAAGGAGGCAAAACCTCATTTTATAGCCAAAACATTATGTCCTGCTTTAGAAGACAACAAGCACATACAACAAAAGTGGACAAATAAACACGTTTACATCAAATTATGTGTGTGATCATGTGTGCTTTCTTACTTGGGCATATACTTGCTGGTCTTCCTCCAGGACACACCAGTGACCGAGCGAGGATGAGCCAAGTAAACAAAGGAGAAGTGAACAGGAAGAGGCTTTTTATCAGACGGGTCCTGGACCACCACTGCAGATCTCCAGCCAGTAGTGGGATACCAAACCTTGAGTAAACAGTCATCCTGTATATGTGCAGAGAATCATTATATAGGCAAACTCTGAGTTACAAAAAATGGTTCAACAATTTGCAATTTTTAACAATGTTAACATGAATCTTTAACCTTTCCAATTGTGGCAAAATACTCCCCATCAGGAGACCACTTGGCCGTGTGGACAGATGCAGCAGTCCTAAGAGAAAAGAAAAAAAGAAACAAGATCAGCTATTAAGGTTTCTCATATGATGCCATGCACCCTTTCCTCAAGAGCTGTTCACCATGTTGGCCATAATGCAATCAATGGTTATTAGGGAATAAGATTCTTAATTGGCAGGAAATGGAAGCTCCATCAGATCGAAAGCTCTCGTTGGGTGAAATCCGTCACAAAGAAAGTGCTACAGCAAAAAGTCACTGAGCAGTCTGTAGGACTGCAACTGTAACTGGGGGCTTCAGTCAAGTTTTTCCCAATGACTACCACCAACCCCCAGCAACCACTTGCAACCTTCTGGGAAATACTCATTTCCGCCTTCCTTCACACAGGTGTTTGCCAAATGGCCAAGGATCGATCTCTATTCCTGTGTGAGTGGGGTTTTACTCGCATGCTCCTACACTGTCGCCATAATTTTCACACGTCCAACGCAGCAAAAAGCTAACCTCATGTGGTTAGTGGTAATGCGTAAGCAAAACCCTGAACATCCACTTCTCCATGGAAACAGTCTGTTTCTTTGTGCACAAGGTATTGTGTATTGGTCGCCACCATTTCATAGTTTTCTGTGTGTCGTCATGTGACAGTTGCTAATGTGGCTTTACTCACATAGCTTAAGGTGTGAGAGAGCCACTGCCTGCTGACTCAGAAAACTAGTCTTCGTGTGAGGCCAGATGTGTTTGAATAATCACTAACTGACTATAGGTTTTATAAAGGAAAGGGAAGATTTCAGGTTAAACGTTTTCTGCACAAGTGATAAACTCTTCACTGCATAAAAGAAAAGGACCAAGCAATCAGCAGTCAGGAAAAAAAAAAATTAACTTGCAAAGTAATAGTGAAAAAGAAACATGTGCAAAATATTCAGCTGTTGCCACAATGTTATACAAACTAGAATAACTGCCTTGTTGCAGCCGGCATCCATGTCTGGGCATGCTCATCATATTACACTGTGTGTTGTAAAGCAGCGGTCCCCAACCCCCGGGCCGTGGACCGATACCGGTCCGTGAGTCATTTGGTACAGGGCCGCGAGAGTTGAGGTTCGGGTGTGACATTTATGGTTTTCAGGGTTTATATCATTAATATTTATTGTTTTTATCATGAACTCAGTTTCCCTGTGTCTTTTCGTGTGTGTGTAATGAATCAATTTTCTTTTCTTTTTTTTCGTACCGGTACTGTTTTTATTTTGTTGTATTCATCCACGGCACCTTAAAGGCTGGTCCGTGAAAATATCGTCTGGCATAAACCGGTCTGTGGCGAAAAAAGGTTGGGGACCACTGTTTTAAAGTGTTTTTGAAGAGCATGATGGCCTGTGAACATTTGGATAGGAAACAAATCCACCTGAACTTTCTCAAAACTGATTTTAAATTATTTCCAGATTCCTCATAAAAATATACAAACTTGGCTAAAGAAAGCTTCTTCAATTCCACAAAAAGAGATAAGAGAAGGTGAGAAAAAAAGCATCTGGTCTGCTCAACACTTAATTTACTGGTTAGTTAAATGTCAAGGTATTTATCCTAAAACTATAGCATTTTAAGGCACATCTCCCTGAAGCAGCAAGTTTTTCTTTTTTTTAAACAAAACAGTATATAATATTTAAGCCAAAACGCACTTGCACTGCCACACACAGTTCCAGTCACTGAGGACAGGGTGGGGCTTGTCGTCATTCAGCTGCCCATCCTCCTCCTCTATCAGGGCATCAGTCAGCGGAGGTGCCCACAGCTGGAGTCGCTCGGTTGCTGCTAGGATACGGTTCCCTGAGGACACAAAAGCACCGTGTTACACACCTCATGTCCCACGTTGACTACTACACTACGCAGAGCCACATACAAACTGTGACTCTTACATAATGCACATGCTGTTTCAGCCAAATCAAAGGATGCTAAAAGAGAAGGAGTTGCGTTTATCATGCAATGATTTTTCTGGTAATCACAGAAAGCATTTGTGTACCTTGTGGGTCCCAGGCCAGGTTGTAGGTGATGGCATCAAGGAAGAACTGTCCTGTCTTTTGCCACTGATAGTTAAGCTGCTGTTAGTGGTGGGAGAGCGACACACACCATGCAGTGTTATTGGAACAAAGGTGTAATTAAATCTGCTACATACTGATTTAAATCTGCCTACAAAGCTGGCGCTGGTACTCACCTTGTGGCGTTTATTTGGGTTGATAGAAAGAGGTTCAAAGATGCAGACTGTGTTTCCGTAGGATGCAGCAATCTAAAAATAAAGAGCTGTGTTCATCATCACAACATTACTCATCCCATCAGTGCTTTTGCTCAGTCACTCTCACAGGAAAAAGAAAGGTGCGGTGTGGTGCAGGAGAGCAAAATGGCAAAGGAACACGAGAAGGCGAAGACAAATGCAAATGAGGCAAAGTGTACCTCTTTCCACTCAGCATAATTGATAAAATCTTTTAGCCACGGGACAAAAAAACTAAAGCTGTGTGTGGGAGTGTGTCTCTGTGAGCATTTAACACTTACCCTGCCAAGCTGGTGGGAGCACTCCACACAGCCCACCTGTATGTTTCCATTCTGAGCTCCCGGGATAATCTGAACACACTCAAAGTCACTAGCCAAGATCACTACATCGCATCCTGAGCCGTAGGCCTGAAAATGCCAGAGCAGAGAAAAAACAAAATCCCATTTTAAGTCATTCAACAATTGAAATCAAGCCACTGAGATTTAAAATTACAATCATTGCAAAATGTGTCTGGAAGCTGGAGTTCATTTTATTTGCAAATCTTTTCACTGTATTGTTTTTTTACTGCTTCAAATATCTATATGACTTGATTTTAACTGGATGGACAATATATAGCCAAGCATATCACAATATCTGAAAAAGCAGTGTCAATCACATGAAGCGTGAAAGAACAGCTCAACAATTGGAAAGAGGCATCTACAGGAAATTACATTCGTAGCTGAATGGAAAGAAAATGAGGAGAGAAAAAAAACACAACAGCATGACTGCAGTCACTGTGGGATTTTTAAACAGCCTCCTGATCCGGTTTTATGACACACCAATCTTGGTCATTTTTGTTTTTACCATTTATCACACTGAAAAAAAATTATTTTTTTTGAAAATAAAGCATACACACAGAACTGATCAGCCACTGCAATCATAATATCATTTAACGCACGCGCGTGGTAATTTTATAGCACTATAGCATAATTAAAACACCATCTGAACATCACTCTCATGTGGCACTAAATTAAGAACTGAGCATTTAAAAGCATATGTGACACTGCATCTCAAAGACCTGAGCCTTGCCAAAGCAGGATTTTTAAGACCAATATTAATACTGATATTAATGTTTGGTGATTTAAAAATCCCATACTTTGTTACTGGCCAACATCTTTTCCCCCTTTTTAGATAATTGGAACATAAAACATTTTCCCAACATCTGTTGGCTAGGTATTTACTCGTTTGTGCTCTGCTTGACTGTGCTCAGATTAGCTACTTGTTTTTGTGGCATTCAAAGCTTGTTGCAAACAGGAAGGTTGCAGAGTGCCCTCTGGTGGACAAACTATGCAATCTCCACATATTTGAAGGGTGTTTCTCCCATCTCTTCTTAAGTCATTTCATTTTTATTTATCTGCAGCTATAAATGCCAATACTGATTGAACTGCAAGTAGCTAATATCATCCCACCAATAAATCAATCAGGCTCTAAAACAGAAAAGCATACAAGGCACATATTCCCAGATTCTAAGATAGTCTAGGACAGCGGTCCCCAACCTTTTTTGCCGGTACCAAACGACTCAGACACATTTTGTGGATTATTTTTTTTTACACAATATTTAAAGAAAAGTGATAAATGGATTGATAAGACAAAAATTCCACTGATCACATTCACCATTGTTGTCATGTTGCTAAATAACTGCTGTGAGATTAGTTTTAGTTACTTCTCATACAAATCAAATGAAACCAATTCCAGAAAAGCTCCTTTCCACCTGCAATACTTAAAGGATATCCATGGCGTATTCTCGACTTATAGTGTGCATTTTTTTGGTTTCCTTTTCAGTTTTGCTGAACAGACAAACTGTCATAAACAAAACTTCTGCTTCCACTCTCATCTTGGCAGACGAGCAAGCAACAAAACTAAATAACATTACATTGTACCTGTCAGTCTCATTCATAAATTAAAACCAATGAGGAGATGAAAAAAACATTTACATTTTGTTTTTTTAGACGATGCCTGAGCAATAGTCTGGCAGAAAGGATTTTTATACACTTGTGCAGCCCCGGTGTAATACCTATAATATAAAGATTTGGAACATCGACTGGAAGGTAAATTGATACGATGCTGATTGCCGGCAGCTGGCATACATGAGCAGAATGGCAGCGGCGCCTGGGACACCAGCAAATGGCCTCAAAGCAGCAGTACAGTCAGGATGACGGCTTGTGTCTTTCATTATTCAGGAGAACAGGAGGAGATGCCGAGAACCACTAGGTCACACAATAACGCACTATAGCCAGCGGTATAACACTGAGTGACAATCAGTTATAGTGAAAACTGTCATAGGACCATACTTTAAATGCTATAATTTAAAATGTGAGTGACATGTAGCAAGGAGGAAGGGAGGTGCAGTGTGTACTTCACTCTTACTGCGACACTTCCTTCTGCACATTACAGCTGGAATTAAAAGCGGTCACCGTCACGCGCTGTCTAGGACTGCTTTGCACCCGCTCCCTCACATTCACACCAACACACGCAGTGTTTTCTACTTTCTTTGTCAGCAAACTAAAAACAGGACCTTGAGCTAGTAAGCTTAAATATACCCAACCTAAAGAAGGTGACCCATCATCGTTGTTTTTTAAAAATCATCCTCAAATCCACATTGTGGGTTGGCATACAACGTAGTGCAATTTTTAGTAATCGAATTTTAATTCTGATATTCATGGTAAAAAGCCAACAACTTGATGCATTTTAATATAAAATAATAAGAAAATAATATTTTTGTTATATATGGTGTTTTGTACTTCTTTGTGATTGTGTAGTGTGACAGTATGTGTGGAAAGACACTATTAAAACATGGCGTTAGCACATCATACAAGATTAATAATCATCGCAGTGTGTGCTCAGCTTTCAAAGCTTACCCACATGCTATTGCTAACTGACAACTGATGCACTGCCAAATATGATCCAGGTGGAACTTGGCTCTAGAGTGCATAGACATAAATAGATGGTTTACCAAACAGAGGGTCTCATTCTGAATTGAATGTCCCACACTGTTTTGGGATGAATACATGTATCATTACCCTATGACAAAGACGGGCACTGTTTAAGACAGAGAGAGGAGATTTAAATGAATAAAAGAGATAAAAATCCAATCATCAGGTAAGACATTCTCGGTCAGATTATACCTCAGGTTTGTCTTTTATTTACGGATCTTTTAAAGGAACAAGATATTCCACAGTCACTTCCATATAATCGCGTCTCCTGTCTGTAGCATCTTTGGCCTCCGACACGCATTACATCTGAAAAGATCTGTCTGCACGGCATTATTAGTGTGCAGGGGGGAAAGGATATTAGAGAGGCAGCGAGACAGATTCTAAGATTAGAGTAGATCAACTAAGAGATGTGAAACGCTATGACTTAGTCAACAGTACATTTATGTAAATGGCAGCCTATTGCAAACACCACGGTTTGCTGGAAAGTCTAATCAATGTAATGTCCAGCTAACTTTAAGAACAGTAATTTGATTCAGTGAAAGATTAAATTAGGTAGTCATTGACTGTGTCTGAAGATATTTGAATGATCACACTCAAGTATCTAGTGTGTATCTATCAGCTTAGAAATCCACTGACTTAACTAGTGTGACCCTGACGGAGCTGCATTTCTTCCCTGTCAGACATTTAAGCTGCTTATATGAAGAAGGTTGCCGCCATTGGATAAATATCGTCCGTCTACTGACGAAAGAACTGCAATCAAGCAGAGAAACAATAAACTGACAGTTTTCTGTTAAATAGAAAGTATGCATTTTTGAGCACCATCTACTTGAGAGATTTGGTAAACGACCAAAGGTCAATTATTAGATAACTATTTATTTAAACCTTAAAGCCCCCAAGTTATCCCAAGAACACAATTTAAGTTAACCAGAGTTTCAGTTTGTGAGGAAAAAGGGACACAAATAACACAGTCTGCTGTATCAAAAACAGCTGTCCCTGAATCACTCCTCTGGGCTGGGTTCCTTAACCCAGCTCTGGAAAAACCCCAGTGTCCTTATTTAAAGGGTTATTCAGCAAACTCCATTTCTAGCCTCAAGAAAGACAGCACAGGTATCTATAAGATGTGTTTATTTTACTGATAAGCTAAAGAAACGAGGGACATTTTGCCATTCTCATTTTAAATGCTATTTGCATAATGACAGAGAAGCATAAAATAAAGGAGTAAACGTAATTGCGTTCTGTGGCAATGAAAGTAGATATGAGGAACAAAGTGAGAGATCACTTCTGCCTTCATTACATCATCACGTGACCATGTTCCAAAGCCTCAGCTGCTGCCATCTGTGGCATATTTGTGCAAGCTAGCAGGACTTTCAGTGAACGTAAAAAGCTTTCGGTGCATTGTTTTCTTTAAAAGATTGATCAAGTCTGACTTGCAGTAACCTGGTAAGTCTATCAGCCTGTAAGATATTAACCCTTGCGAAGCCTGCGGCACAGACCTGTACTTTGACTCTTCCACCTTTAGTCACACGGCATGGTCTTTACTGTTCTCTGCAGCAAGATTGCAAGAAAATAATGAGTGTTTTAAAACCAAACACAACATCTGGATTCAATTATTCTTCATTCTCTCAGTCAGTCATAGCATATTCAAATAAACCAATGCAGCCAGCCAGACGGGTTGCTTTTAGAATAACATGGGACCTGTTTTAGTGACACTTTTGCTACATTGATAAATAATAAACCTTTTTTTGGCCAAGATTTATGTAATCTCAGACAATCCTATCCATCTTTGGTCAATGAACACCACCATCTTCTGTTGCAGTAATTATAAAATAAGAAATGTTTCAGGAATATGGAGCTTTGGGAAGGAGTACGTGCTCCTCCTCTCCCTGTGATTAGTTTACAGATGTATTCTATTTTTAGCAGATCACACATCTGCAGATCTGCATATCAAACCCACTAGGCTTTTTACAGATATTAAGATGCCGAGTACGGCTTAAGAATCTCTTTAGTAGACATGAAAATGATCTTTCTAACCAAACTTTACAGCTGTGTGTTAGCCACAGTTAATGACAGGGGAAAAAATAACAACAAGTGATTATTCAAAATCTGCCAAAATTATATTTTTAATTATGTACTGTTCCTTTTAATTCCAAACTTATAGATCAAACTGCTCTGGGTTCTCAGCAGAAAACCACCATTTATCAGCCCACTGCAGGCAACATCTCTGTATTTCACTCTCTAACTCCATACATCTCTTCTGATTTCTGTCAATATGTCAATGCAGATAGTTGAGGATGAAACACTACAGACACCACGCTGAAGCTGGTGCCCTCATGGCTGCTCTAGATTAGATATGTACGTATGTGTTTGTGCGTTTTGTCAGGATCTGGCCTCCGAGCCCTAAGGGTCAGTGGGAGTGTAAATGTGTTCGCTGGACATGAAGCCCAGTGTTTTTCAAATACCCTCTCGGACACTGAAAGAAAACACCAGGAACATAAACCGGGCAATGCTTTAGCTTCACAATCATCTTTGTCCTTAGCTGTTGCGCCGATTTGAGGATACTGAAAGACACTTGCTTTTTTGCATTTAAACTGCCCTCATCTGTTGCCAGTATTTAAAAGACGGATCCTTTTAACTGTAATAAACACCACAATGCTCTACTGTACTATAATTTAAGAGAATGGTAGCAATCAGAAGGAAGGACGAGAGCATACCTATGCTTCTGAAAAAATGAAAAACAAAACACAATGACAAAACGCCACCTCAATAATAGGCAGCAGGAACAGACCAAGCACAGATCTGGGAGCTGTAATAACTCAAAATAAAGCACATTCATCAGGCTATCAGTAAAGTCATCATTCCTCTTCTGTTATCGATACAAGACCAACACAGAGAGCAACAGTTTTGGCTTCTGCTGCACTTTTACTTCAGCCTGTCCATTTGTTCGGGGCGAAAGAGCACTGTGTACTGTGACATTATAGATTCTTGCCATGTCTTGTTGCACAAAGCAAAATATTGACTTGGCTTCTAGGTACTCTGGGTCGACTTGAGACAGATCCAGATCTTTGACACACAACACGTAACAGATGCAGATTCAGCTCAAGGTAACAGCGTTTGATCAGGATGCCTAAAAACACGTCAAGTCTATGTGATTGATGTCAGGCTGCCCCATCTAAAACTGTAAACCTCCAAAGAAGATCAAACACTTGCTCATGAAAGATGTAACCAATTTATTCAAGTCAAAGCAAAGGCAGATGTCTTCTGACTATGTTATTCCCCAGTGACAAAACACGGCCATTCAGCCTTCTAGCTCATGTATCCATATAAGGCTCTCTACGTCACGGCTGGCGCAGCTGATGCCAGGATGACAGCGAGGTAACGATCTGTGAGGAGGATTTAACGCCAAATGGTAGCAAGCTAAGCTAGTTCTGCAACCACACCAAGCAGAGCGTTTTCCTTCTGTGACGGTGCGCAATATCGTCAAACCTTGACACATAAGTCGCCCCTAAATTGCACAGCGAACGAATTTCCCCGGCGCGTATCCCATTGCCAATATTTGCCAATAAATGTTATGGCTGTGCAAAGGGATTCCCTTGCAGTAATTCTAATGTTACGAGATGCAGCTAAAGGTCATTTGATGGCTGTCTTTAACTGTCTAGAGGCGATAAATGGCAGAAACCTTCACGTAAATAGGAGATGCAAACGCCGCAGCGGACCATGTACTCGTGGGGTCCTGCTTGTCCGTGACTGACTGTCACGGTAAATAAAAAAAGGAGCTCGTGACACGGATGCCCCGCGTAGTCTCAACCCACTGTTTGTGAATCACTCGGTGCGGCAGTTTGGCTAGCACACTACCCGGCTAGCCAGTGCTTTGGCTCGCTAGCCAGCCCGTTTACAGCCAATATAGCGCTGGTTAGCTAACTACCCAGCTAGCGAACTCAGTCGCTAGCTTCAATGGGTGTCATCTTTGAGCAAACATTATCAAAATAAAATCTTACCGTGAACGGGATGTCGTTCACACTTCCCACCGAGTAGCAGCAGTCTCCTGGGTTCACAGCTCCCGTCAGCACCTGGTGCAGATGCATTTTCCTTTTTATTTTAGCAGCAGACGGGCTCTTTTTTTTTTTTTTTTTTTTTTTTTTTTTTTTAACGATTAA